>MNCI01028947.1:34573-63761 GCA_015680685.1 Gnetum montanum | reverse complement strand
CATCCCCCAAGGAAACAAGAATGACCCCACAGAGAACCACCACTCCAGGAAACATGAGAAGAAGTGAAATGGGACAAAGTTAGAGGGGACCAAGGAAGTCCCATAACTACAGCATATGGCCTATGAGAGGCGGTCTAAGGGGTGTGCTTTGAATTCCCACCGTGATTCATTTTTCTTTTCTTATGTGTGGGGCAACCACACCATGCGAAGACCCATGCGTGTTTGCATGCATTCGACCAAGGGGTGTGCTTTGAATCCTCAGTTTATTTTTTTATTTTTATTTTACTTCTTTTTGTTCTTTTCTCTATTTTTTTTTAATAATTTTTTTCAATGAGGACCACACCATGTAAGGTCGAACTGCCCAAAAGCTTCCATGGAGAGAGACTTGGAGCAGGAGGAAATTCGTAAGGACACACTGGCAACCTGGGGAACAGAATAGAACAACAAATAAAGCACTCCCCTTGAAGTCACACCCGATTCAAACCATTAGGTCATCCCACAGTCTAGTAACTACACAAGCCACACATTAATTAAAATTTTTTAAAATGAAGGGGTTGCATGTTCACGACACAAGGAAAACCATGGAATGGTGAATGGGTGGATGACATGGACTCACTGCCGAGTTTATGAAGTGGAAACGACATAAAATCCAAGGAAAACCATGCAACAGTGGGAACCAGATAACTAGGAAGACTATTATAGTACCCATCGTAATGAAAACTAACCATGCCAAACAATATGACAACAAAAAGTAAACCAAAAGAACACAAAAAATGGAAAACAAATAAGTGTAAAACAAAAAGCATAAAACAAAAAGATGTAAAACAAAAAAGTGTAAAACAAAAAAATAAAAAAATGGTGAGAGGTGTAGTGGGATGGATCAGTAGGGATGAGGGTCTCCCCCACGATTGGGTGGAAAGGAGGAGACACGAAAGATGAAGCGTGGATGAACGACCGATGACGAGGCTGTGACATCGGCTGTGTGAAGCTCATAGAAAGGTTTGAGTTATTGGTGATTGACCAACTGTGTCCTGGTGGGATCCCCAGGTTTGTGAATGAGCAAGGCCCCAGATGGGAAGGTTTCGGAGACAATATAAGGTCCCTCCCGTAGTGTCTAAAACTTTGTCGGTTGGGATATATGTGAGGGGTTCTAATATAGTACCTTGTCTCCACATCTAAATGTCACCTTCTGAATCCTAAGATCATGTCATTTCTTGTTATAGGCCTTGTGGGTTTCATTTGAAAATAGGGCCACTAATCGGTTCTCATCTAGCACACTTAAGTTGATTAATTGTTCTCATTGTGCTAGTGGTAGGTCAAAACCGAGGTCACAGGCGGTGGATAGTATCTAGAGTTCTACCTGGATTGGAAGTGTTGGCAACTTATCGTACACTAACTCATAGGGAGAGTACCCTACAGGAAGTTTCCAAGTGGAGCGATAGGCACATAGGGCATCGTTGAGCTTGGTACTCCAATCCCTCCTGTATTTGCTAATTGTTCGTGTAAGGATTTTGGTGATTTTCCTATTTGTGACTTCGGCCTGCCTGTTGGCTTGGGGGTGATAAGGGGTGATAAGGTGTTGTGAATTTATGTGTTACCCCTAAGCGTTGCATGAGTTTTTGAAAAGTGACCCCCATGAAGTGAGTCCCATTGTCAGAAATGAGTGCGCGAGGCACTCCAAACCTGGTAATGATTTGTTGCTAGACAAATTGTGTGGCAATGTTTGAAGAACAGTCAATGATGGCTACCTCTTTTGCCCACTTTGTACAGTAGTCCACCGCCACGATGATGTATGCCTTTTCATTTGACAAGGGGGTGATGGGTCCCATGAAGTCGATACCCCAGATGTCGAAGGGCACTAGTGGCTGAATCCACTACTGAGGTTCCTCCAACTATGCCGACATCCCACCATCTCTCTAGCATCGTTCACAGGAGTGGGCGAACCATTGTGCATCCCTGAAAAGTGTAGGCCAATAATACCTTGCAAGCAGGATTTTAATGATCGTTCTACGTCCAGTATAGTGGCCCCACAAGGGCCCTCATGAGCATCTTGGAGGATGCACAGTGTATCAGCATCAGGGACATACCATCGAACCAAGCTGTCTATGCACACCTTGTAGAGGTGGCCGTTGATTTCCATGAAATGCTTGGCTTTATGGAGAAACTGTTGTTTCTACCGATGGTTCCATTCTTTTGGTAGCTCCTAGGTTGTAAGGTAGGTGAGGATGTGGTTGAACCAAGGAGATTCCTTGGGTACTAGAGGATCAACGACGCCTGTGAAGAGGAGTTCATCTAAAATTGATCATATAAAGGTTCCTCCTCTTCTGCATTATCCCATCGTAACCGAGACAAGTGGTCAGCGACCACATTCTCAGACCCCTTTCTGTCTACCATGGTGAGATTGAACTCCTAAAGAATCACCAGCCACCAAATTATGCGAGGGCTCACCATTGGTTTGTTCATTAGGAACCTGATAGCACTGTGGTCTGTGTGCACAAACACCTCGTATCCAAGCACATAGTGCTAGAATTTGTCCAATGCAAACACCACCACCATCAATTCTTTCTCAGTGGTGGTATAGTTCAATTGTGCACCCACAATGCTACAGCTTGCACAGTGGATATAATATGGACATTTCTGATCATCACACTGTGTAAGCACGGATCCAAAGCATATTTGGAGGCATCCGTCATAATGTGAAAGGATCTGGACCAATCAAGTGCCCGTAGAACTGGAGCTTCTACGAGTTTCTGCTTCAGCTCTTGGAATGTGGACTTGCATTCCTTGGTCCAGACAAATGGAGTGTCCTTCTTTGTAAGCTCTACCAACAGACAGGCTATCTTTGAGAAGTGTTCAATGAAGCGCCGATAGTAACCAGTGTGTCCAAGGAATGACCGCACATCTTTGACAGTACTTAGTTGGCAGGTAATTCCTTAGATGACCTTGATCTTTTCAGGGTCTATGTTGATCCCTGTTGATGAAATGAAATGCCCCAATACTATGTCCTTCTAGACCATCAAATGGCTCTTTTGCCAATTGAGCCATAGATTGGTGTCTACACACCTCTTTAGAACCTACTCTAGATGGTCCAAAGCTTGCTTGAACGTGGCATCATAGGTGGAGAAGTCATCCATGAAGACTTCTACACCATTGCCAATTTGTTGCTAGAAGATGCTTAGGACAAGGTGTTGGAACGTTGTAGGTGCATTGCACAGGCCAAAGGGCATCTTCTTATATGCAAAAGTCCCCCATGGACTTGTGAAAGAAGTTTTGGCCTGGTCCTCTGGTGTGATTTGGATCTGGTTATAACCACTATAACCATCCAAAAAGCTATAATATTGGTGTCCTGCGATTGTGTCCAACACATGGTCCACAAATGGAAGCGAGAAGTGGTTCTTGAAAGTTGCCATGTTGAGCAATAGGAAATCGATACAGACCCTCCACTTGCCACCTTTCTTGGGTATGATAATAAGGGGGCTAACCCACTCACTATCGGCGACAGAATAAATGAATCTCACCTTAAGTAGTTGTTCAATTTCATCCTTTACTACCTGCCTCAACTTGGGATTCAACCGTCTTTGTGGCTGTCGTCGTGGCTTCATGGAAGGGTCAAGGTAGATTCGGTGCTGGCAGATCCTAAGATCAATGCCAGTCAGCTTAGGATAGAACCACGTGAATGCAGCAACCCATTTTTTACCATCACCATCAACTTCTTTTTCTGTTCAGGAGCAAGGGAAGCATTGATAATTACAGGCTTGCCATTTTGCAAGAATGCATACTCTAAGTGAGCTGGTAGGGATTTTAGCTCAAGGGGCTCTTGCTTGAAACTCTCAGGGATCTCTAGCTTTCCCCAGTCATCTAGGTCACCAACGATAGAGGTTCGTTGATGGATCTCCTCCATCACATCTGTGTTGTCAATGTAGGCTTGCACTAGCCCCTTAGATGGTTCCATGCATAATGTGCTGCTAGCAGGATCAGCTGTCAACCATTGGGTGCCTTCTTGGTTAGTGGCTACTACATACAGGCATTGTTGAATTGGTGATTCCTTGGTACACCGACTGCATGCTTGAATATATGTTCGCTTAGCGGACCATAACTGCTGCACACAGTTGCACCCTAAGTTACTGTACATGATGCATGGAACTCTTTTCTTCTTGATCTTCCTGAAAAGATTTTCCTTTGAAATTTTTAGGGATAGATCACAGAGTCCTAGTCGTGCATCCACTGTGCTTAGCCAGGCTCTTCCCATGATGATTGGGAAGTTCCCCTTATAGTTTTCTACATGGATGATCAGGAAGTCAGTAGGGTAGGACCACCCACAAACGATGGTCACAATGTCCTCCACCAAACCTAAGAGAACAGTGATGGATTGATCTGCTAACTCGAGCTGAATGTTGCTCTTCTTTAGTGGGGATAGGTTCCAATTCTTGTACATGTCATGAGAGATTAAATTAACCCCTAACCCTGAGTCCAGAAGAGCTTTGCATGGCACATTCCCAGCCACCTAAAGATAGATTAGGGGGCTTCCCGGATCTGTCAATTTCTGGGGAAGAGAACCAACTTTGATCCAGTCGGTCACAGCATGTGTGAGCATGACCGTCTCGATGTTGGAGTGTAGTAGAGCGAAAGACTACTCAGGTGGTATGATGTTGGAGGCATTTGTAGGTTCAGAGGCATTGGCCATAGGCGTAAGCAAAAGAAAGGACATTTACGTTGCTTGAATTCTGGTCCACTCGGTCAAGGTGCCAGTTGTAAGTTAACATCCCTCGTAGCATTTCGTTGTTGTGGTTGTGGCGGTATTTCTCCCTGCATGGATGGAGCAGGTGGCAATTGAGAGGGATGGTGTGGAGGAGTAGCAGAAGAAGGTGACGGAGGGTAGAAGTGATGTGGATTTGTCCCCTTGGGGGATGGAGATGGATGTCTAAAATATTCAGGGGGGGGGTAGTAACTAGGAAAGGTCGCATGACTGGAAGAGTCTCTTGGAGATACCAGTTGCTGAACATAGTACCCATAAGGATCTGCTTGCTTGTAAGGGTACTGCTACCTTGGAGGTGGCATCCCCCACGTTTGTGGTTACTGCCACTATTGAAAATATTCATACGGTTGTGGAGGTGTTCCACTTGGATAGTATCCTTACTACTGCTAGTGGAATCGCCTGGGGTTTTCTTGTGGATAAGGCAACCTTCGGGGTGTCTGCCGCTGGGCCAAATGAGGGTTCAAGGCATAGACCCTAGACTCTTGAAGGTGGGACACCACAGGAAAACATCCCTTAGGATGTTCATATTGGCATACACCACATCCATCATCCTCCTCGATGTCAAAGTTTGCAACCTGCTCTGCTACAGCAACTTTTCCCTTACCCTTATGTTGGGCACATTCAACTCCCTTCTTCCTGTGCCGATCACGGTCACTACCATGTTCTTTAGACTCTTCTGTGATTTTTAATACACTTTGGAATCTCTCGTCCAAAGAGTCCCACATTTTATCCACCTTTGCTGATATTTCAAATACAAACTTTTGTAATGGCAAAGTCTTCCTATTCACCGTTGCTTCCAATGGTGACTCATCCTCCTCATCACAAAATCGAACCTCCCTTTTTCTAAGAGAAGGGTCTCGGTTGAATTCTTCGACACTCTCCTTTTTTTGAGTTCTCCTTCCTCTTTGGCCACCTGATCAATAAGGTGCTGCAACTGATGGTCCCTTAGCTCTGACAGTCGTCCCTTGGCGTACACACCAAGGATCTTTCGTGTTTCAAAATGGAGCCCATCTATAATATGGCAAAGCTGTGCCCGCTGAGAGTAACCATGACCAGGGCACCAATGCAACAATGAGTAATACCTGCTCATGACGGCATCCAAGGATTCATAATTCCCTTGTTTCCAACCTTGGATCTACCATCAGATTCGCCACTCTAAAGTATGTTTGATATTTATCATTAAAGATTTCAAGCATCGTACTCCATCTTCTAATTGATTTTGGCTCCAAGGACTGGTATTCCATCTACCCTAGTGATGGCTGCGGTCATCTCCTCCAGCTTTGCTACATGACTCGCCATCCCCTTGAGGATCATGGTCACTTGGAGGTTTGTTCTGAATGACTGACTAGAGGATCTGCGGTCCCAAGTGAAGTTTGGTTGAATGAGTATCATGAAATACAAGATCATTGTCTTGCAGCCATTGCGAGAATAAGGGGTTGGTGAATTACTTCCCCTTCTGATGTTCATNAGATTGTGATATAGCATCACAGGAGCTGCTCGGTCGGGCGGTAGCATGATGCTACCCTCCATGTCCTGCCATCGAAGATGCTCATCCTAATGTAGGATGAATGTGAAATCAGAGACATATTCATCGGGATGTTTGTACACCACCCGACATTCTTGCGGTACCAATGGTTCAAATGCATCTCTCCTGTGATAAGACATGTTGGACATTAGATGGTCCATATAAGCAGTGTACCTTATGATTAACTTAAGTTCGCCTAGTGTGTGTAGATATTTCTACCCTGGGTCCGTTCCAACGACTTAAATGATAATTTCACTAAAGTCAAATGACGCATATAAGACTAATAGTTCTCGACAACGGCGCCAATGATGAGCAACTAGGTATCCCTATGCCCAACCATACGAATCACGAGCATTCATGAGCAACTCGGTTGAAATCCGCAAACTGTAAGCACTTAACATACACCAAACTTCTAACCAGTGAAACCTTGGGTTAGAACGATCGTTGTCATCCTAATTTCACTTATGAAGCTCTGTTGACGTTGGTTAAGTGAGACTAAGGCTAATGATCTTTATATCTTTTTGGTGACTAATCATTTTGGAAAATAAGGATAGAATATTAATCAATCTAGAATTATCTTAATCTAAATCTTAACTATTCCTAACATAAGTATCCAGCCCCATCTTCCGAGCACGTTCTGAGCATTTCCTAACGCTATTGGGTTACCAAACATTAAGTGTCATTGGGCTTACCAAGTGTTTGGATTACGTTCGAGATGGTCGTACTTATGTCTTTAACGAACTACGAATGAACAATAACGATTGAAATTATAACAATGAAAACATAAATAACCAACAAGTAACTAATAAAGCATTAACAAGTAATTAATAAAGGATAAACATTTTTAACTATTAAATGCATGAAACAACTAAGTTCAAATGCTGCAAGGTATGCTTGAACAGTTTGTCTTTATTGCCGTCACACCAATGGGCTCAGATACATCAACGCTCGAATAAAGATCCGATCACTTTTCTTACACCTGCTGCGGGCACTTGGAAAATATTCTATCTCTTGCGGGAGCAAATTACAAGAGCTTTGCTACAACTACTCAAAAAGATGCCTCAATGAGGCGGAAGGCCCTCATATTTATAGATCCGGGAAAGGTGGCTGCGTAAACGGGGCCACGTCGACGTAGGGTGGCTACGTCGATGGGCCCGCGTCGACACGGCCCCGTATACGCGGCCCAATCGACGCATTGACTTTTGACACTTCATCACCTAGCAAACAGGCTTTGTTCTTGGTAAGTATATTTTAAATCATGTGATTGTTGCATGGGAAGATCTTCAATGAGTGGAGGATGATAGTCAAGATATTCTCCTAATGAAGCTTGATTATGCAAAAGCCTGCAACATAAAGTGGAACTTTATTCCGTAAACCATGACTAAACATGGTTTTGACCCTAAGTTCTTACATAGGGTGAAATGTTTATTCTCAAATGCTACCATAAGAATAGCTACTGCCTTTGGTACCACCTCTTTCTTTTCTATCCATAGGTCAATGTAGCAGGGATGTCCTCTTACCCCTTACCTCTTCATCATCATAGTTAACTTTCTCTGTCATCAATCAAACTATGATATTCAAAATAAAGCTATCACCAGGGTTTGTCTCTCTTCCCCTCAACATCAGCTTCTTAACATACATTTTGCCAATGACTCCTTTTTCCTTGTTCAAAACGTTGTTGCTGCTAATTTGCAATGACTCTTATCCTAGGTGGAGCAATATTGCTCTCTCTCTGGTTCCACTATTAATTGGAATAAATCTTTTGTTTGTAGCTTTACCAATAATTACTGTCATTTTCCCAACTATAATTGGAAGTTTATTCAGGATTAAGATATCATCAAAATTCTGCAAATTTCCTTCCATTCTAGAGATTCTACCTCAGTTCTCTGGGAGCAAATAAGCTTTCGAATTCAAAAGAAAATTGAAAAATGGAAGACTAAACCCCTAACTCTAGCTAGTAAATACCTTGTTTGTAAGTCTATCTATGCTTCTACCCATGTGTACTATTCTTCATATTGGGTCCCCTCCCAAGCTGCTTATAAAAAGCTTGAATGATTATTTTGAGACTTCATGTGGTTCTCTAAAGATTCTCAAAAAAACTTTCATATTGTCACTTGGAATATTACTCTTTCTAAGAATAAGGGTGGCTTAGGTCTTTTGAAATCTTTCAAACAAGGACTTACTTTGCTCGCTAAGTGGTTTGTTCAGCATCTAAATGCCCTAGACATTATTGGGACTCTCCTCCAATTAAGGCTTCAACAACCAATTGATTCATCTTTTGCAGCCTTGGAGAAGACCTGTGAATCTAAGCAACCTTCTTCAGCAGGAATTGCTGCACATAAGCTTCTCTTCTTATTGCTACACAAAAGCTTCTCCTCTTAAATTTGATTGGTATCTGCTTTGTCTAGTTTTCTTCCACTTTTCTCCTACTTCTATTTTCAGTTGATCTTTGGTGAAAGGTAGGTTTTTGTTCTTCCCCAGTGTGATCTCAATTGTTTGAAAAGTGTCTCTGCAAAACATCCCTAGCTCATTTAAGTTCCCTCTCTCTCGATTTCTATTTCTAGTCTATATAGACTAATGTTGCATTGGTATTTGAGGGTCCTTTTTTATTAATAAAACTCATTTTTCACGGTCCGATACCCCTAACTGTTGATCCAAATTGGATCAGCGAGCGAAATCCTAACCTTTTTTAAAGGCCTTCATCTGAAGTATTACAGGTTCAGAAACCATCACCTTACAATCGCTAAGGAATACATTGGTTAAATTCTGGATTAGAAAACTGCAGAATAGGCATGCACCATCTGCCCATGGCAGTTGTGTACAAAAGGTATAACTAAATAGGCAACAGAAACACAGTAGCAAGCGGCTTACTAAATCCAAAATTGCCGGAAATTGCCCCTCCAAAGCTTCTACAATTATGAATGAGCCATTGACTCACAACTGAATCAATCAGCTTCCTGCTTCATCCTCCGCAGTTATAAGAGATATTGCTACAAGATTTCCTGTTTTTCTTCTAGCGGGTTCTGCTACAAACAGTACGTCTGACAGAGATGGCTAACAATACTGCTACTTCTATTCCTAGCCATTGTTACTGCTTCTGTAGATGATGGAACTTCAACAGTGCTAAGAGCTCGCCTTGTTTATATGCACTGCAACAGGCATAATCCCAATGAAACTCTCTTGTACTCAGGCAAGCAAAATTTATATTTTTCCTATTTTCCAACTCCAATTTCTTGAATTTCGACAAGCTGCAAAGTATAATCATATTGGGTATTCTGGGCAAATGCTTTGTTTGGTGTGCAATGCAACAAGAGGAGCAAGATTTGGAGAGGAAGAAAAGAAAACCGTAATCACGGCAGTTTTGCAGTAGATCTCAAATAAGCACACAGTCCAGTGAAGATGAGCGTGCAGTGATGGTGAACATGCCCAAGCTCCAGCAGTTCCTTCACTTCCCTGTTGCCATATCTGCACCTGCTCCTTGTCATGTTCCCACAAAGTCTGATGGTTTCATGGATTCCAAGCCTAGATTACTACCTCATTCGTTTTTGGTGATCCTCTTCAAGTCCTAAATCCATCTAAACTTGACATTCATATGAACCCAATAAACTGTAAGTAATTTTCCCTGTTTGCTTTGACATTGATCACAGGACCAAAATTAATGTTACAGCATTATCAATGCTTATGCCAAGTATTACTTGCAAGCTTTTCTCCCCTTTTAATTTTTGAGTCACAACTGTAAAAAGTTAATGATCGTGGATTAGGTTGTTAATGTAAAATTCATAATATTCCACATTCAGATTACAAAGCTAAGCTTTTCTTACAACATAAGATTGACGACACATAGTAATGTGCGACAACAAAAATAAGAAATAAATAAGTGATGTTACAAAGACAACGGTTTAAAAGATTATATGATGTTACCATGTGAGAAGAGCTAATGGAGGGACATGGTGTACAAGATGTTGGCACTTAGCGTAAACGACAGTATTTATTCTCTCGATTTCAGCGAACGCTCACTGTCTCATTCAAAGAATCATTTATACTCAAAAATCGATTAAATTATGGACCTTCCGAATCTTTGCCGGAGTTTATAATTTAGAAATTAAAAATTATGAATTGAATACGTGGACGGAACTCCCTGTTGGAAAAACCATTAAAACAGAGGCAATGACAAATAAAAATAAAAGAAGAATAAGAATGGACAGAATTTTATTTAGGAAGAATAAGTGATTATAAAGGCTTCTCTCCCTTTATATAATTTGCATAAAACAAGTTCACACCGTTCCTCTATTTATAGCACAACCTCTTTTGATTATTTAAAGCTTAAATTTACTAATGCCTTACAAGTACAAGGCAGTGCAGGTTGTACATTGAGTTAAACGGGAACTCAAATTCATGTTTATCAGTTCCCAAAACCTAAAAATTGAAATTTCTGAAAGAGAAACATAAGATGACTTATTGTCAACTCAGCACTCAAGATATAACTGATTCTGAGTGATGCAGAATCACCATTAAAAGGACCATAATTAATGTGATAATGTCTGCATCATGAAAGCTGAAACTGAAAACTCTCTACTAAAGCCCTTTTCCATTCCATTAAGGAAATTAGCATTAATACACTGATGATGCTAAGGATACAACACATTGGTGCTAAAGTTAGTAATAACGTTCATTTTCAAAAATGCTAGATTTTGTCATTTGTAAATATGATCACTAAGATATTTCTCCTCTCTACCAGAGAAACCACTACTTAACATAACTTAGATCTACTAGTGAACTTTTATGTTAAGTCATAAGAGGTATTTCTATGTAGCATTTTTGTTTTTGTAATGGTGTCAATGAAGTTCTAACCATTATCCACATTTTTAAAACTCACTTAAAGGCTCTAGGATAAAACTGTCTAAAATTTTATGACTTATTTGTTTGGAGAAGTATTACATCTTACTATTTTATAGTATGTCTTTATGGCTTAATAACAGGCTTTCATAAATTACACATCTAGCTAACTTAGGCTCATTTTTTATTTAGAACTTGATAGAGGTATTTTTAAAAAACTTTAAACTATAGTCTTGTATCATTTATTCTTAAGATACAGAAATGAAAATGAAAATGTAGCCTAATAATCCTCAATCTATTTAGCCTAACTGACCATCAATCTAAAAGCTATAACCTTTGTTAAAAGTTTTCTACATATAAGTAGGCAAAGTGATTGAAACTTAGTTACATGTATATAAGTAAACAAAGTATATAACCCAACAATAGTGAAATGTAGATCCCACCATTAAAGCAGAAGTAGGAACCTTGTCTAAAACTTGAGTATAAAAGCAAATGATGAAACCCAAAAGAAAAATCTACCTTTAATGTTTAACTTCAGTTTAACTCTACAATTCACTAATCTCAGATTTGTCTTTTCATTATTTTTTTCTTAATAAATATTTTAAATCTTAATAGTACAAGGATCTATTACCATATTTGTAAAGAAAATCATTCATTAAAATTATTATATTTGTAAAGGATGCTACCAAGATGCGATCAAAAGCTCCCAAATTTAATTAAAAAGAAAACAAAGTGGATCATTCACTTTCATTCATGATGAGCCTTCTTTTAAAGACCATATTGAGAACACATCCATTCTCTAGAAAACAATAGTTAGCAGAGAATGATACTTCAAAATTCCCTAGTGGAACCTGAGGCATTGCATCAGCTCATAATAATTAATAAATAAAACTAAAACTAATGCAACAGGAGAGTTATTTGCAACCTATTATATATTCCTTCATCGTATCAAGGACCATTAGCTCGTTTTGAAAGGTTTTTCAGTCACTGGTATATGAGATGCCTCATGATACGATTTTTTGATATCATCATTGTTACGTCATTGATTGAAATTTATCAACATCCACCCTTGTTCTTCCATGAATAGCTTTGACAGAGTTATGTAGTTAACAATATCTTTGACAGTGTTAACCATCTCTCTTGCATGTTTACATGAATCTTACAAATGATAAAAAGCTTCTCATGTCAAAATTACATCAGCTTTTTGTCATGAAAGGCAATAACCATTATACTAAGCCCTCAAAATTATTTATGTTGTTAACTGTCTCCAGAGTTTGGACGTAAGATGTAACCTTCATTGAACATCTACTACTATAATCAAAAATGTTGCTTTATCTAAATTCATGAACCAACAAACAGGTGACAGTTCACAGTTGTGTACTTAAATTAAAAGAACATTATTAAATATCCAACAAACATGCAGCATGCGGCTTACTATTCATCCCAAAAACAAACCTGCTGCCATGAATGAGATATCCACTCACAAGAGTATCATCCTGAAACCAGTGATTATAAAAATGCACAGCTCTGAGCAGAAGCATTTAATTCATCCAAGACTCTTTCCTTTTTTACTTTGTGAGCAATTCTTCAATGACAACTATGCTGAGGATTAATGTTCCAGTTCTACTTGTGTTCCTGGCCATTGCTGCTACTTCTGCCAAAGATAGAGCAACATCCACCATGCAGCGGGCACAATCTCAATGAGACCTTGTCCACAGGTAAGATCAAATTTTTGTTTAATTACTTTTTTCTCAAAGCAATGAAGTGCATTGAAAAAACTTTCCTTCCAAGACTCATTCGAATGATTTTACTAAATATATTCCTGTTGGAATGCACGTGCCAAGGTTAGAGTGGAATGCAACAAGGGAAGCAATATTTGGGAAGGGAAACAAGAAGACAGTGGTGAGAATTTTGCAATAAACTTGAAAGGAGCATATGACAATGATGATGACTGTGGTGGTGGTGGTAAACATGCCCAATAACAAGGGCTGTCCTCTGGCCTCAACAAGACCATCCACCATTTCTGCACATTCCCCTCATTTTCTGCTCATGTGCCATGTTCCTGAAAATTCTGATGATTTCTTAGACTCCAAGTTTATATTGCCACCACCACATTCTGTCTTTGTTATTGTGTTTCCTCATCCCTTTCCCATACTTCCCTTCAAACCCAAAATCTAAGCCTCTCCAAATATCCATCCTATCATTCCAATAAATTCCACCACCATAGTTCTCTCTACCTAAACACAGGGCCCATACATACCATATACAATATAAACTCTGTTCAATGAATCTTATTGGTCTTAAGATGTGATCACATCTTAGTTTTATTTTCACTGAAAAATATGCTATCTATGAATCACCCTCAATAGCCTTGAAATCTAATTATTATGTTTTATACCATTACTGTAATAAAAGATGCTTTTACGAGGTGCATTTGGAGTTGTTTCCTTGCATGTCTATAAAACCATCTCCGTCACAGACAAGACAGTTTCTGTTACGAAAATTTGGGTTTCCCATCAACAAGTAGAGTCCATGTTCAAGATATTTTCAATTTAGTTGCCCTAAAAATCCGAGGGAGTTAATTGATACAGAACTGCTAAAATACCATAAACCATGGGATTAATGCTCAGTTTCCGTAGGCTTCCTACTAATACATCTTTTAATCACTTTACAGCCTATGGTCCTTGATATTCTAAAATGCTAGCTAACAAGCAAAATTAAACCTTTGACGTTTTTATTTGTTCAAGTGGTTAGCCTGGCCCAAAATCAAATTTAATTATTATTTTATTTATACATGTTTAAGTTCTAAAATGCTAGCTAACAAGCAAAATTAAACCTTTGACGTTTTTATTTGTTCAAGTGGTTAGCCTGGCCCAAAATCAAATTTAATTATTATTTTATTTATACATGTTTTAGCTACTACAATGTAGCGGTCGGATCAGTGGACACAAACGAATCGCCATGTGCTATCAGCATATGTATCCCAAGGGAACACTAATAGCATCTCACTTTGCATGCCAAACCCAATTAACTGTGGGATGGGAAGCATCATTAACTGCAGGATGATTTTGTTTTGTACCGAGTGTTTAACAATATTAGAAAACCTTGAACTAACATAGTTTTTGAGATTTGCAGGATAAATAGCCATGATTTTGATTAGATAACAGTTTCGGTACTCAATGTATCTGTAGTTGGGAGATGGTTACTTCATAATAAAATGTTGTTAGCAAATTTTGAAAAATAACTTTATTTAAAAATTGGAAGGAAAGATATTTTTAATTTATTCAATTATGCACTTAGCTATTTTAACTCAAGATTTAGTCATCATTTGAATTTTTTTAAAAAATATAAATATATAATATAATTAAGGTATTTATTTCTTAGGCAGTAAGACATGGGGTTGAGAGTAGGCATACCAACTTGAAAAGAGGTTAGGCTTTTGCTCATCCACCAATCTTTTGAGGATCCACTTGGCTAAAAAGTGGTTAGGATTTTGCTCGTCCATAACCCTCCCTAGACTTGCTTGGCTGAATGAACCCCTTGCTTTTATTATACAACTTGATAATCATCCAAGTATATATTAGATAAGACTAACCTTGTACCTTTATTACTCATGCTCATACTTGACCCTCCCAAGTTATCTCAATGATCATTTGGCTAGGACAATGACCCTATACATTTACTAACTAAGAGCTTATAGCTAAGTGAACCTTGTTCATCCAACATATTTTCTTACGCATTTTTTGTAGGCCCATGGCATTGGAATTCAACCTTACCTTTCATAATTTTGCAACAACGATCAGTAATTTATTGAACAACAATTGTGCAATTTATTGAGTTCCAATCTGAATTGGTAATTGGCCTTCATAAGCGTTGGTGGCCATTACCCTGGGAAAACATCATATCCAAATAAAGGAAATGTCTCTAAACATTTAGGAAGGAGCCAGGAATAACATGAGCAGTACTAATGCAGACAACTCATCCACAGAATAAAATGCCACAGTAACCCTCATCACGAAAACGTTCACGTCTTTACAAGAAGACACGAAAAAAGAAACATTAAAACTCAAAAAGTACAATTGTGAAACCAAGGGGGGACCGTTGTTATAGAAAAAATCATAAAAGACAGAACTCAGTCAAATAAGTCAGATGGGGACCGTTGGAACCATCACATGAATCCAGCCCAAAACATTTCCACAATATCAATGGGAATGTTGCGTTACTAGAATCCAAGCAAGTTATATATGTAGAGGTCCCACGGTCCCTAACGTTCATATTGGGAAATCAGAATAAGAATTTTAATAAAAAGAGGCAGAGGAGCGGGAAAAATATATTCCCCTGTATCACCTGGAGAAAATCTTTATAGGAATTTCTGCCCATCTGATCTG
The DNA here is from genome assembly GCA_015680685.1 of Gnetum montanum. NCBI lineage: Eukaryota > Viridiplantae > Streptophyta > Gnetopsida > Gnetales > Gnetaceae > Gnetum > Gnetum montanum. Next base: position 48,256 of record MNCI01028947.1, on the reverse strand, counting down.
AGATACAAAATTTCATGGCAGAAATGGCTACTCCTTCAAAGACTGTAGTTCAGCAGGTCCCCAAGGCTACCTCTGATAAGCTTTTGGTCAAGTTCTCTGATGTGTCTGTTTATGATTATGGTTACAGTGATCAAAACAGTGCCTGTGAGAGCCCCAGCAGCAGCAGCCATAAGAAGAAGAAGAAAAAAAAAAAAACTGGTTCTAACAAGGCAGTGAAAAAGGCTAAAACCCAGCAGCAACAGGATGATGTATCCTCTGCTTCTGCATCTGCAATGGTGGCATTGAGAAAACCTCTCAATGTTGGTAGCAGCAGTAATAGCAACAGCAAGAGGAAGAAAAGCTTGGGCAATCGGTTCAGGAAAACTCTGGGAATGAGTGGTTCTTCTGCGCTCCTGATTGCCCAGCTCAGGGCTAGATCTGCCTTTACTGCTGTGGGAAAGGTAGAGCAGTCAGTTTGATATTGTTCAATGTTTTTGTTTTCAGGTTATGGGTTCCTTCTGTTTCATACAGTTTTGAGTTTTTTCTCAAGGAATTGTTCTATTGGTTTGGTTTTAGAACGCTTCTTCTCTCAATGTATTGGTTTCTGGCCTGTTTAATGGATTTGGTACTCTCTGTGTCTCTCGTTTAAAGCATATTCTTAGATCGTTGGCCATGCATCTGACTTATAGATTGTGTGTGCGTGTTTGTTTTTTTAAACCCCAATATTCAATCAGTTTGTCTTTCTTATTTTGGGTGCGTGTTTCATATCCGATCTATTCTAACTGAAATTAATTTTCTTTAGAGAATTGGGGATATCCATGTAGCTTTCTCCTGTCGGTTCTTTCCCGTTTTGAATAGATGGATCGTCTGTCTTCTTTGCTCATCATAGTTATTCTCTTGATCATTTTGGGCTTTTATTGGGCTCATTTTTCCTTGAGTCTCTTTAATTAGATTGGATTGGTTTTAACTTGAGGTTGTTTAATTGCATTGGCTTGGTTTTCTTCTTGTAGGCATGGAACAAGACAATCAATCGGGCATCTAATGCGATCCTGGAAAATCATGGAAGAATGCAGCCAAGGAAACTGACCAACAGCAACAAAACTCTTTGAATAAATCCTTCTTCTGCAAATTTTCCTCCACTTACCCACTGCTTACTCATTGTGGCTGTTTTGTTGAATCTGCTAATGCTCACGGTGTTCTCTGAATGAGCACTGTCTCTTTTATTCTGTTTTGTTGAATCTGTTAATGCTCATGGTGGTCTCTAAATGAGCAGTGTCTCTTTTGTTTAACCGCCTACAAACTTCGAAAGTTTTGTTGTTTAACGCTCCAAAGAGTGTTTTGATAATAAAAGAGTCTGCGTTTGTTTCTTTGGCTTAGTTGCAATAACGTTAAAAGCTTTGTATTTGAAAGAGCGCCTCCCGACATTTATATTTGATTTGTCATGTATAGCAGGTGCCATGATTTTACTGGTTTTACTCTGCAATATCATTGCTAGCATATAATTTAGGGTGCAAATGAAGTACAAGCTTGAAGTAGATTTAAAAAAAAAAACATTTTTCATCAAGCTACGTTTATTTTTATATTTGATAAGGAGATGATATTTTGTTTGCCTCAACATAGAGCAGGTACGATGATCTTCTTTGTAAACTCATTGATTTCACTTTGAAATATTATTTCTAACATATAATTAAATATTGAAGAACGTATATAAAATGCTAGAAAGGGTATTTTACCAAACTCTTACAGGATAGGATTGATTGGAAAAAATATAACCGCTAGCTACTTGTCCTTGAAATAAAGGCTAGAATCATTGCATTGATTTCTATTCTTAGAAACAAGCAATAATGTTATGTATACATCATTACTATTAATAAATAAGAATTGTTATCAATTTTAACATATATTACTTAGATGTATAATTATAAAGATTTACATGAAGAAATTAATCAAATTTGTTAGTGATTGGTTACGAAGTATGACTATTGTAACAATACATGATCCTTGATGTTAGCATGATGAAAGGAGAGTTCTAAGATAGTTTGTTGACAAGACAATCATATATCGTTTGGATGTACTTATATGGACCATCATTTTCAGATATCCACCATGGTTATCATGTTCTCTCTTATTTTATTAAGGTTGTACATATGAAGATCTCTATCTTTGTATCCTTTAATTCTTGAGCTATTTTGTGTCTATAATCACACAATTGTTGGATGTCTATGTACATTGTTGGGTGTGATCATGACAAGTTTATTTAGGAACATTGCACAATATGGAAGAAGGAAGTTAGCATTGTTCAACCTTATTTTACCCCTTCCAACCAGTACCTCTCTTCCGTATCCAGTTCTCTTTTCCACATGTACAACACGCTCCTATCCTAAAGAAATATGCCAGATCTTATCAAGGTCCATGAAAAATCCTAGACTCCCTACCTTCTTAATACCTTCTTAATAATTTGGTATTCCTTAAACAGCACTGCCTCACACATTGACGTTTTTCTTCAATTGTTTCCCGTATTGTTTGCGCAAATCAGAAATCATAGAGATGCAAGCCCTATTCAGGTTCAGGTTATCTAACTTTCCCGAAACAAAACAGCCTCACACGTTGGCATTTATGATCAATTGTTTCCAAATTTCTCCTGCTGCTGTTTGACAAATTACAGAGATGCACCCCCTATTTAATAAATCATGACACTCAGTTTTTTATTTAATAAATCATGACACTCAGTTTTTTATTGTATGGAATCCAAGACAGGCGGATAAAAATGGATTTCCTCAGACGTGATTGCTGCAGATCCAGAAACAGTCTAAGAAACAATGAGTAATGTGTACAGCTTTCAAATAATAATTTGGGAAATGCTAACTTGCTAACTCCAATAGTTCTGCTTCTACCTGTTACCAAAATCTATATGGGATATGTTGTTAGTGCAAGAATCATCGAGGCTATATTTTTGTGGGTGATAACGTGCATCAGGGTTAGGTAGGGATCAAACCTAAAACTTCTCAACCAAAAGATCTTACACTATATCTTTATTTCAATAAAATAACCTATTTTCCTCAAATTATTTAATAGAATTATATTATTTACCTCAATACATCATTTAATTAAAATTTTATGCCTAGTATTTCCTACCAGAATCAATCTATAGCTTGGTATTTCCAAATTAAAAGTCATACCCCTAAGCTAGCACCTCATTATTTCTACTTGCAATTGTCATTTCTATTACTTTAGCATTAAGTTATTTAGACAACTGCATATAGAACTTGACTCTATGTGAGATTTGGTAAATAAATATTTATAGAATTCATAAGTAACAACTTACATTATTTTGTAGAATGCATAAAAAGAAGCTCTTTTTTTCTTTGGGGGGGGTTGGGGGCGGTGGGGTGCGACGGGGGCGGGTAGACTCATTAAGAATGTTTTAAAACAACTGCAGGCAGGTAGACTCATTAAGAACGTTTTAAAACAACTGCAACTGTCTAGTTTCATACTAACTTAAGGCTATAATGTATATGTAACATTGATTGCTAATCCTTGTTACCATCCATTGTTAAGCAAGAGGTTGCGAAATTAAGTCAATGTATCATTATATTCAAACAAATTTTCTTAAAATGCCTTATTGGCTATATGTCTTGGGCTATACATATAGTCAACTTATTTTGGATTTGGCCCACCTTTCCCTACTCATCATTTGATTTTAAACCTATCTTATGTCTTCTCTTATTAATCAAGAGTTGTTGAAACTAGAAGTTTAAAAAAGTTAATGGAATCTATATGTTCTCAATTTCTGTTGCAACTACTTTTTTTTTTTCCTTAAGAGAGATCACAATATAGCATTGCTAGTATTTTATCCATGACTAGCTCATTTTCTAAGGGTGATGATAATGTAGTGTCAAGCAATGCTAAAGGTTCAAAATCCACTTGCAAGCTTGGATGAAAATACAATTGGAAATCTAGGATGCATGTGGAATTTAATTTTCAATGAACTCCAAATCTACAATTTGTTACTTGATACAATGGATGCATCATGTCCTTTTTACCCTTAGGGGCTAATAATATAGTCAACCTAGGCTAGTCAATTATGTTTATCAAACTTGAAGGTGCTACCTTTAATTTGGCTATGGTTTAAAATTACAACTTTGCTCTAGATGCTAAACTTGCTATGCATTTTAATTACTTAAGGGTTTGATCATGAATGGTGCTCTTTCACTAAAAGTCTATTGTAATATGAAACCATTTAATAGTTTACCTTGGAAGATGTAGTCCTCTTTGAATAAACAACCTAGCAATGAGTGAGTTTGTCAACCTAACATGATAATTAAGAAGAATTTTAGGAATATAGGGATGCCTTATGTGTGACTCAAACTAGCAACCTTTTACTAACTAGATAATATAACCATATAGCCAAACACATCCAACCATCTAAGTGAATTGAATATTTTATAATAAACTTCAAAATTTAGAAAATTAGTTTAATTACTAAATCTCAACAAGAATTGAGTTCTATATGCAATATTCTAAGTAACTTAATGCTAAATTAATAAAATAGAAAATTTCTAGTAGAAATAATAAGCTGCTAATATTGGAGTAAGACTCTTGATTTGGAAACACGAAGCTATGGATTAATTCTTGTGGGAAACACTAAGCATAAAATTCTAAGTGGACTATGTCTTGAGGTAAATAACATTATTCTATTAAATAACTTTAGAGGAAAATGTATTATGTTATTGAAATAAAGGATGTAGTGTAGTAGTCGAGACATTCATCTTTTGGTTGAGAAGCTATGGGTTCAATTCCTACCTAAATTATGATACAAGCCCTGAATGAGAAATATTTGGATATGATATTGTGATATATAAAAAAGAGAACTGGACATGGGGGGAAGGCACCAGAGCAATGTCAACTCTCATATTGTGCAATGTTTCCATTTTTTATTTTTATTTTTTTGCTTTTATTTGTGTGTTTAGAATAAGTTCTCAAACACTTTTCATAGTTATATGATTATCATTCACTTCATTTATCTACTACTATTTATGATTGTGATGTATGCATTTCCCTATGTTATGGTTTGTACAATCTCTAAGTTTACTACAACTCTACTTAACAAATTTGATCTCATACATCCTATAGACCTTAAATCATAACATGGTATTAGAGCATGGTTGGTTTATTAATATGCATTGTTGAGGCTATAATCCTAAGGTCCGGATAATGCTAGCTATAGATCAATGGCTACATTTATTATGTCATATATGTTTGAAAAAGTATTTATAGTGCAAAACATTTTGTATTTGAGGACACAATTTTCCATAGCTTTGAGCTTTTGAAATTAGGCTTTCTACATCCTTGCTTGCCCTAATTGCAATTTAAATTTGGTTCTTCTATCTATCTTGTTGCCCTCACATCTGCCATCATCTAATTTCTAGGTTTGCTACATTCTCAATTTGTAGCTTTCAAGATTCTATCTTGTACAAGTAAATTCAGTGATTCACACGATGCATGTTGTTTTTATGATTATTCAACATCAATTTGTAAAGCAATGTCATTTGTAATGTATAATTTTGTCTATTTCTTAACTAAATGGCATCAAAATGCCAGCATATTATTCCAAGAAGCACCACTGCATGATGGGTTCAACTTGTAATGTAGTTTTGCTATTTGACTAGTTGATAGTGCACTATATTAAGGTTCCAAAGTTGTCGTGATTCCTTAAAATAAAGTTTGACAAAAAAAGAAATCATGCCTTACTTGACACTATATTTTATTATATTGCCACATCCATAAGAAAAAAAGCTCATACCCATTTGCTTTGATTAACTAATATAGAAAATATAAGATTTCCTATCATAGCAAAAGAAATAAAGAAAATGAATACTTACAGAACACCCTCCACAAACTACGTTGTGATGAAGATACTATGAGGGAAGCCCCATGGAAGCTATTTATAAAGCTCAAGTTGAAATAGATGAAATTAAAGGGTATTATTTAAATAAAAAACTGTAAAAAACAAGAGTTACTAAAAAGGATCATTACTTGAAGCCTCAATGTTCATCTAGCAAAGTGGGATCCTTGGAAGGTTGGTGGATGATACTCTTTGAGTGGTTATGGCCAGGCTCAAACCTAGGCCTTCAACTTAAGAAATCAACACCTTACCATCACTTCAAATGACAGTCCCTAAAGAACAAGAGCTCCTAAAACTAACATATTATACTCCACATCCTCTCTATTATTATGCATGACTATAAACTCACTAATGTAGAGGCCCTAATCAAGGAGCTACCAAGGGAATTCGTCATGTCAAGGTTGTTGCTTTTTTTTTTCTTTTTTTTTTGCATTTTAACCATCAAATATTAATTATGAGGTAGCTATATTAGTCCTCAAAAACTACTATGAGAGATGGTTTCTATATCAACAAAATGCATGCAATAGGTTTTTGCAATTGTCTTTCAAGTGTTTGAGGTTTTGCCTTAAAACCATGATAGGTGATAGTAAAAGTAACATCATAAGTATTAACCACATTGACATGTTATACATGTTTAAGGACATCATCAAATTTAACAAGTCAAACAAATCTTCCAATGAGATATTTCCCATTGTTTATTTGCAACAACAATGAAGCAATATGGTAGTAATAATCTCTATCCATATCATTATGTGGAACAGAAAATTGATGCTCTATGGAGGACTATGAGTTTGCTACATTCATAGGTGTGGTCATGCAATGAAATAAATTGGTTTAATATTTTTAAAATGAAGATGAAGTAACAAATCAGATCTTGTTATTTCTTCAATAAGCTACATTGTTCATATTTTTATTATTTGATTTTGTATATATTTATAATGTCTCATGTTGATCTTTCCATAGTTGATAGTCTTATGAGGACAAAGGATACTCAAGTTGTTGACAGCTTATACACTGTCATAGTTATCAACTTTTGGGGATGATGGCATGGGTGACGACGAAGAAAATGAACAAATAAAGGAAACCATAATGATTTCATAAAAGACATGGTCAAATCCTAATTAGATACCATTGAAATGTAGCACCACAAATCTAATCATAAATCAACATTCCCTAGAGAATAGGTTCCTAGAACATGAAATCATGGTTAAATTTTTTAACTCAATTATTAAGAAGGATATTCTAGAAGAGTATATTTATAGCTTCTTTGACACGAAGACCCTAGAGTCCAAGATCATTAAGAAGGTTGGAGCAAAATCTATAGCATTTTCCACAATAGTCAACTATAGTCTCTCCTCCTAACAAGGTACTCCTCTCTCTTATTCATTCATACTACTATGCTATTATTTATTACATAAGAAATATGAAAGCAAAAGAGGACCTTGCAAACAAGAATGAAAAGTAAAAAAGAATCTTTGAATTGTTGAAAAAAAGAAAGCCATTAAAGAAGGAGCTACAACTACTAAAGATATCATAGAACCTTCCACCCATTGTAGTTGATGCAGTGTGGTTATAATTGGCATAGGAGTAAGTAAAGGAATTGTAAGGGAAGCTAGCATTTACAACCACTAATAAGAATAGGGCTTTATCTACAAAGAAGTTTATACCACAAAAACTTGCAACTGTGAAGTAAAATTTTAATGTAGAGGTCAAGGAAAGGGAGACACTCCAGAAGAAAAAGGAGTAAATTTTGAAGACTAAAAATTGAAAAGAAGGCTCATCAACTCCAACAAGAAAAACTATCAATCAGCATTTCTAAAGTTGTTGAATATGTAGGAAAGCTTCTGAATGTTATTGTTTTAAACAACTTAGCTATTATAGATTCTCCCTTCACTATGGATAGAAATGTACTTGAGTATGTAAGTGCAATCAAATTAAAATCCATGGTTCCTTCCTCTTCTTCCCCTACTTCCTCTCCCTCCTATCCTTAGTCCTCTATGGTTGTTGTAAGTGAAGTGTCTAGGCTTCCTTCTTCTCAAACCATAAAGGAGGTCAATATTGAAGATGATTCTACCCTTAGTGAATTTGATGTTGTATTAAATTTTGAGCTTGTTAAATAAATGAAAATATGATGATTTCCAACAAGTTATGTTTATGACTATTGATGTTTTGTACTATATTTTAAATAAGTTGTGTTTATTATTTTTTCTATTACTTGTATCTCAAAAGAAAAAATGCCCAATAAATTTTTTTTATTAAATTTTCTTATTTTTTTCATTTTTAAGGAACTATTAAAACCATGGAGATGTCACCAAGAAGAAGGGATATATAAAATACTAAAATTGTCAATAACTATATAAGCCTTAGTTAACTACTTCACTGGCTTGAAAAATATCTAGTTTTGAGACAATTACAATTGTCAAAACTAAAATGGAAATTTAATAATGAATCCTTAAGATGACATTATTATGACTTCCACATAAGCATGATTAAAAAAATCAGTTTCTTCATACCTAAATGCCATATTGAAGGGAAGCAAGTTCAAATATCAAATCCTTCCTGAAGTTTGACATACTATACATATGGTTGGATATAAGTTTTCACGACCACAAAAAAAAATGTAAGTAAAAATTAAGATACATAGTTATTAAAATCTTTGCCACATTCAGTTTGCAGAAAAGTGTTTAAAAAAATGTATTGTTATCAATTTCAACATGTGTTACTTATACCTAGATGTATAACCATGACAATTTTACATGAATAGATTAATCAAGCTTATTAGTGATTAGTTATGAAGAGCTATAACTATTTTAATAAGACATGGCCCTTGATGTTGGTATGATAAAAGGGGAGTTCTAAGTTAGCTTGTTGACAAGATAAATACACATATGTTTGAATGTGCTCATATGAACCATAACTATCAAGTATCCTACCTTGGTTATCATGTTTTCTCTTATTTTATCAAGTACAATTATACATATGGGGGATCTCTATCTCTATATCCTTTGATTCTTAATCTATTCTATGCCTATAACCATTTAATGATACTAGTGTTAATATTTATCTACATGATTCGATGTCATCATGACAAGTTTGATCTTATTGTTTTATTTTTGTGTTTAGTATAAGTTCCCAAACACTTTTTACAATCGATATGATCATTATTCCCTTTATTTATCTAGGTTTATACAGTTCTCCATGTTTACGATTTATACAATCTCTGAGCTTACTTTAGTTCTAGTCAACAAACTTTGTTTCACACATCTTATAAATCTGAAAAAATTATAACTTATAAGGGTTTTCCTAGTAATGTTGTTATCATAATGTTACAATCCAAATACAATGGTGCTAAAAAAATTTTACATTGGACAAATCTGCACTGCTATTTCATTAACTACTACAATGTTAACTTTGTTAATTTTCATAATATAAATTAACTTTGCAATAAGTAACCTAGTTTATTATTAACAGTAATGTTGTTTACAAAGACATTTACAACATTTAGTCTTGTTGAATTAACCCGCTAATAACAACAAGTTTAGAGATGCATACAATAAGTTGTATAGATACATTTGCTAAAAATACTATAAACTAACAATTTTTATTATATCCACAAAAAGCACAATGGATTTGTTAGATGGTTACAGATTTGAAATGTAACTTTTGAAGAAAGTTAAAAATTGTGTACCATAAGATAATTCATTGGTCATTTTCATCATCATTATCATTATCCTAGCTTTGTCTTACAAAATGCGATCAACTGCATGAGTTCCTTTTTGTTATTCGCCTCTATGAAGAGCTATAGCTTTGTTTATTTGCAATTTCTTCAAATCATCTTCGATGGTATTTTACCATGATTTCTTTGGTTTTCCTTTTAGTGGATTTCCTATAAAAATGATAAAGCAACCTTTGTTTACAGGCTCATTATCCGACCTTCTTTGCATATGTACAAACCATCTAAGCCACTATTTTTGTAGCTTATCTGAAATATAAGTCACTCTAAGTCTTCCTCTAATATATGTATTATGTAGTTTATCTATTTTGTTAATATTCAATATCCATCGAAGCATTCACATTTCTACCATATTGATTTGTTATTTTTGCCTCTTTCTTATTGCCTAGCATTCAACACCATAGAAGATAGCAAGTTTAATTGTTATCGTATAAAATTTCCCCTTCAATTTTATTGGTATTCTTTTATCACATAGAACACCACTAACTTGTCCCCATTTGGATCATCCTACCTTAATTCTATTTCTTATATCTTTATCAATTTCACCATCTAATTGGAGGCTTGATCATAGGTAGCAAAACTATTTGCAATGAGGGACTTTTTTGCCTTGAATTATCACTTCTATTTCATCACTATTTATGTTGTTATGAAAATTGTATTTCATATGTTCTATCTTACTTCTACTAATTTTTAAGCCTTTTGATTTTAGAGCATGTCTCCACTTTGCCAATTTAGATGAAATATTTTCTCAAGTTGTATTACCCAACACAATGTCATCTACAAATAGCATATACTAAGGGATTTCATCTTTTATTTCCTTTGTTAATTCATTGGGCATTTTAATAAACTAAAATATTTCTTAATTATTATCCTATATATTTGTCATTACATATGTTAAAATTTATCCAAATGTGTAGTTCATCCATTCAAAATTTGGTATTTGAATAATTTTTAGACACCATTGAAGATAGAATGTATTTCATTAACAATCTTGTGGTGGTCGTGGATGAATATACAATCAATTTTGGTCACTTATACAAATTTGTTTGCTCGCCCAATGATAAATTATTAATTCTCTAACAACTATGTAACTCACACATTAATATAATAACCCAAGGAGGAGATAGGGTTAATGTAGAAAAAAAATTAGTAATTTATAGTTAATATAGTATTTAAATGTGTGTCAAAGGTTGACAAAATTGAAAAGATATATTATCATCTTTAATACTCTATTTGCATAGTTTGCAAGTACATTAATCTCTTGATAAATTAATCTAATGATATATCTCATATAGTTTGCAAGTATAATCTCATGATATATTGATCTAACGACGTGCCTTACTAAAAAGATAATGAGAGTACAACATTGCTCTAGCAATTAGACTTCTTAAATAAATAGAAATAAAAATGCCAAATGACAAATGGTTTCTTGGCTTGCATGTTCAATCAAAAATTAACCAAGATTCTCATGTGAGTAACCTTGTTTTTTAACTTTCAACCAAACGTTAGCCTTCTTTTGATCTTCTAAAAATCATTTGTTTTAAAAAAGATCATCCATTACAATATTTCATAATTGAAGAGATAACTTTCCTTGATTTAACCATCTATTTTCTCGTGTAGCATTCATCTCCTTAGTATAATTGATTTTCTTTATATTACTTAATTTATTAACTTTCTTTATATGAATTAAATTCTAAGTACATGCAATAAAGTAATATAGGGCTTCAACTTCAAGGGTTAGCAAATCTACTTCTAAGAGCATGATATATAAGTTTGCATTTTCAGTTGAAATTCATATATGAAAAACTTTAATTTTTAACCTATGACCTAGGGCTATTAATTTAAAAACCGCATGCTCTTTTCAAGTTTTTCATAGCCCTCCTATGTTAGAAATCTTCACATTTTAAACTATAGTTTACTATTAAAAATTAAATTATAAAAATACTTTCTTAATTTCAAATCCTCATGCTTCTTTTAAGTTTTCGTAGCCCTACTATATGAGAAATCCTCATGTGCTTTAGAAATTGATTAGTAGTAGTCAATACATTAGTTTTTATTAAAAATAGATAATTTCCAAAATTAGGTATAACATTACAAGGTAGGAAAATTTTTGAAAATGAAAACAAGAAAACATTAGATGAAGCAAAGGTATATAGTGCCTAACAATGAGCAAGAGTGTAATGAATCACCATAATTTAGGGGGTGCAAGACCCCAAAAAAATAGTAATAAGCAAGGAAAATTTAGAGTACATCACAAGCTTGTTATTGAGGAAATGTCATAAAAAATATATATGGAAAGAAAAAACTTTCCAATTTCAAGGCTATCTACTTAGGTGAATAACCTTATAGTTAATATATTGAAAAAATAAATGAAGACAATTAACTATTAATAAGAAGAAATGTCTCAATCCTAACAAAATTCACATCACTTTTCAACATCCATGCTTGAACTTAAAATAGCAAAAAGATTTAAGATAGAGAGTTGTGGCTTAATACTAATATTTGTATCAAAGGAAGAAAGTGGTATCACTTGTATAAGATCTTCACCTCATTGCTTATTATTGATCTTATATCGAGAATCTTCAACATCAACTATAACCTTCTTATTGATATTAGTTTTAATTTTTTAGTTAATAGTATTCTTGTCATACGATAAAAAATTTGGAAAAAATTTCCTTATGAACTATCTATTTAGGTTTCTTAATACTTTCTCTAGTACTAATAAAAATATGCATACGAGCTTCTATCTTCTCTAGATTATTTATTACCATTTGATTATTCTTATCATGGACATTAACTTGATTTTTTGTGTCTTCAACCTCAACACATACTTTCTTTTCTTCAGAATCTCTTTTCTTGAGTTGAAAAAGACAAACAGTAAACAAATGTTCTTCACGATGGTAAAAGTTACAAGAATTCGGAAGATTATAATATGTAATTGGTTGAATATAAGTCTTTTCTGCTCCTTGTAATACCAATTCCTTTTTATGATTAAGAAAATTGATTTCAACAAAAAAACATCTATGAAAACTAAAAGTTGTAGAGATATACTCTATATGCTTAATGGGATGGAAGAAACTAACAATTTACTACTCAACTTTCTTAAAAATCAATGAAAGATTATATAACTCAACAAAACATGGAACTTTAGCATATTCTTCAAATTGGATATCAAAATTTAGAGCCCACTTACAAATAATCAACACTGCATATTTATATATAAAGGATGCTATATCTAGGGCACAATGCACCATTGAAGCATTGCCTAACTTGACAAATAAGAAAATCAACAAACATTTCTGCATCAATAAAAAAAGTAGAAATTTCAACATTGGCTAAAAAAGATGGGAGTAATATAAAATCCCCCATAGGAGAATTTAAGAGAAATCAGATCTACTAAAAAAATTAGATATGCTGAAAAAAAAATAGATTCACTGAAGACATATTAGATCCATTGAAAAATTTGAATCAACATAATTTAGAAAGCACCATTGATTGTCATAATATATATACTAGTGACTAACTATATATTGTATTTTTAAAAACACATGCAATAAGAATAGGTTAAAAAAATGATACCAAGGCCATCAAGCCTAACAGTACCCATTTTAAGTGAGCTTTCACCCATTTTAAGTGAGCTTTCACTCATCTACGTCCTCACATCCCACTTAGTAGAATAAGCATGAAGCCCAAATTTATGACAAAGCATTGTACTTGAGTGCATTGTGCTCAAAACTCGATAACAACCCTTGAAACTCAACCAAAACTATTGTAAAACGTAGATTTTGAACGTTGTAGGACTATGCCACTGCTTAGGTGCCACGAACTTTTATTTTCTAGAAAAACCATAACCATAATAAGACTTGGACTTTGAAATCATATTTTCATTCATATATAAATTTGCACCCACAATGCCACTCATTTAGTGATATCTCCCAGCCAAACTTCACCACCCATTATTCTCATAAAAAACCAAATTATTGTGAAAAATAAATTTTGAAATTCAAATTTTTATTCATAATTATGAACCTTCATGCAACATCTTTGTTGGGGGGGGGGGGGGGGG
>MNCI01028947.1:0-33611 GCA_015680685.1 Gnetum montanum | reverse complement strand
GATACCACGAGGTAGCCACCTTAGCATTTGTGATAGCAAGGGGAGCGGGCGACAGAGGTAACCACCATGGACACACTTTAGAGAGGATAGTAGGGTTGATTTTAATGTTAGTCTAGTCAATGTGAGTGTGTAGAATTTTCCAGGCCCTCCAAATGCTTTTGAAAACATGCGATCCATGAAGAATGATAGTGAGGGGGGAAAGGATCCAATTGACGAAATAGATGCCTTTCCAGAAGGGCTTATTTTTAGAAAATGCTTGATAAAGCCTTAATTGGAGGAGGGTCCCTATAATATTTGAGGCATCTAAATGTTGTACCAACCACTTAGCAACCAGGGTAATTCCTTGCTTATAGGAGTTCAAAAGGTCTAAGCCACCCTTATTTTTGGGGAGAGTAACAATATTCCAAGCGACACGATGAAAGCCTTTCTGAGAATCCTTGGAGAACCACATAAAGTCATGAAATAATCGTTCTAGCTTCTAGTAGGCAGCTTGGGAGGGGCCCAACATGAAGAGTAATACACATGGGTGGACACGCATATAAACTTACATACAAGGTATTTACCTGCAAGTGTGAGTGGTTTAGTTTTCCATTTGTCAAGTTTCTTTTGAATTCAATAAATAACTTGCTCCCAAAGGATAGATGTTGAACCTCTAAAACGAAAAGGGATTCCCAGAATCTTAACGATGTCTTGATCCTGAAGCTGCTTGCAATTATAGTTGGTCACATGTTTGTAATTGCCCTTAAAGCTATAAACAGAGGATTTATTCCAATTAATTGTGGAACTTGAGAGTGTGCAATATTGCTCCACCCTTGATAAGAGGCGGTGCAAATTGGTGGCAATGTTTTGAATTAGAAAAAAAGAGTCATCGGCGAAGTGCATATTGAGAAGCTGTTGTTGAAAGAAGGAAAGGCAGACCCCAGTGAGAACTTTAGTTTGAATGTCCAAATTAATTTGATGACAAAGAAAGTCTGATGCGATGATAAAGAGATAGGGGGCGAGAGATGATAAAGAGATAGGGGGCGAGAGGACAACCTTGCCACACAAACCTATGTATTGGAAAAGGAGAGGTAATGTCGAAGGTAGTGGCAATTCTTGCAGTAGCATCTGAGAATAAGCATTTCACCATATGCAAGAACTTAGGTCAAAAACCAAGTTTGGTCATAGTTTACAAGATAAAATCCTACTTAATGTTGTCATAAGCCTTGGCATAATCAAGTTTCACAAGGAGAATATCTTGTCCATCATCCTCAGCCCACTTGAGACCTTCCCACGCAGCGACCACATTGTCTAAAATATATTTACCAGGAACAAATCCTGTTTGCTGGGGAGATATGATCTAACCAAGAATTTTTTTCAACTGTAAGGCAAGGCACTTCGCTCAAATTTTATACACTACATTGAGAATAGTTATGGGACGCCAATTGGAGATATCGGTTAGATCCCCAAACTTGGGGAGGAGACAAATTACCCCTTGATTTAGATTGGGCCCAAGGGAACCTGTTAAGAGAGCCTCATTAATGACCTACAAAAAATCCTTTCCCACCAAATCCCAATAATTTTGAAAAAATTCTACAGGAAAACCATCATAACCAGGAGCCTTCCCTCAACTTAACTTGCAACATCTTTGTATAAATATATAACAAATCAACTCCATAATCTGTTTTACTGGTTTGCATTCACAACAACAAAGCTTAAAATGGCTGCTAATTCAGACGTTCCTGTGTAGATATAATAAATCCTTAAAACTTGTATATTCTTAAAAAGATGTACCAGAGTACAAGTACCAACTAATCGCTCACAAAATAACACTCCCTAGGGATGGGGTCTTACTTTATAAGCTTTAGTAAATTGTTCAACCCAACCTATATTCTATAGTTCAACGGCTAATTCCGCCTATTATTGCTAACATTTTTCTGCACGGAAAGTGGTTGGGTGAGGAATCCCAAGTCCTCATGTAGATCAGTCTGTTGTCATAAAAATTAATTCCAGGGTGTTGAAATCTAAAATAAAATAATTCTAAAGCATTGATTCTAAAGCCTTGGAAATTGAGATAATTGAAACATAGGTACACTACAATACCACCTAAAAAGCATCACTTTGGTATTTTGTTTTCACGAAACACCCTTCTTTAATTATCAAACCATCCGTTGCTATTACTAGTTCTAATGCTTGATGTGATATATACTCCACATAGAACTTTATAACTCATCATTGCCTACCAAAATTTAACTTAAGATTTAGAATTTCCAAATTAAGAATTTTACCATTAGACTAATACTTCATATAAAAAAATTTAATACAATAATACCATGAACATGTAAAAAATACAAAAGAATTTGTGAAATAATGATGTTAAATCATTCGTTTTAGGGTTATATAGGGAAACATGATAGATAAATAACTAACATCATAGTGCCTAGGACATCCATGTAATCCCAAAGAACTAGTGTGATGTAAAATTTGTTGAACAGCAAAAAGTAAGAAACAAACAAGGAGAAAAGTATGGAAGAACATTGGAGAAAAAAAAAAGTACTAGTAATAATCCATTCACATGAAGCCATCATAGACAAATACTGGTACACATAGAACACAGTGTGGAATACATTTACAATCATTACAAAGATTAATCATCAATGCTAGAGATCAGCCATTAAAGGACTTTCAATGTGTTATCTATAACAGTTGTGCCTTATGCTAAATGTTATAATGGAAAACCATAGCTTCAATAAAATAATTTGCAGATGTGAAAATAGTAGAACACTATAGATTTGAATAAAACATTAAAGGCAGAAAATATTGTGCTACAGCAAAAAATATTGCACTGTAGCAGATTAAATAGGCACTGTAAACCACTGAAAAAACTACCGTAAACTCTAGCAAACATTTGCTGTAAAAGCAGAATGAAAACAACAAAAAAAAGTAGCACAGTAAGTGGTTTGGGTCCTTTTACTCCAATAGATCTCAGGCTCTTGTCTTCAAAGTAAAGCCTCAATACAATGCTAAACCCTTCTATTTATAAGGAAACATTAGGACCAAATCCCAATCCTAAACATGTGAGATAAAACACATCTCCACATAAACATCACTTTACAAATTCACCTTTTTTTTTTTCATTGCAACATCCTTTTTGAAACATAAAAGAAAATACAACAAATAATACTAATGTATTTGTTTTCATTTTTCCAACACTAAACACAGTTGGTGATAGAAGAAATTCGCTTTTAATTATTTACAGTATACAGACGGAGACTCGTCCAAAAACTGTAATCGGTTCTCACATATGTCCTGCTGAAATTTTGTACGATCCAACTTGATTTTGGATAGCAAACCCCTTTGATTAAGTTCCATGAAAAACCACAATAACAAATGCCTAGAAGAATGCAGCTTTACGCAAATCAGCACGCTTAAAACGTATGAAACATGAAATCGTGCATAGGGAGAACAATGCAAAATTCCAACCCTACCAACTGATCTCATAAGACCTTTACAAAACAAAGTCAACCGTGTGATCATATTCTACAGTAGGAATAGCAGCTGACAAAAATTTACGAAGATTGAAAAGATACCTGCATAAAGCGAAATAAAAAATGTTGGCAGGAAAACTTCAAAAACTGTAATTTAGTTCAAAAAAGCAATCATAGTCTAAAGAAAGAATTTTAGAATCGAGGTTTAAAATGTTCTTAGATAAAGATACGGGCAAAAAATTGGTCAAGCAGTTTCATAAATCAATTGTAAGGTTTCTAGCAAGAAATTGCAACGTTTCGAGTAAGGCTTTTCTGTATCATGAAATTTTTTCAGTATCCATTTGACATTGTTTATCTTGTTATATTATTATACTGAAATAACATCCGTGGTTGCAATTTATTACATTGTTTACTATGGTAAGTATGATGTATCTTTTATCAAATCTGTTAATGATTCTTGGCAGGTGTGATAAGTTATCTCATAAGTTTACTTTATGGTCATTACACCTTCAAAGTTTTTAACACTATTCTCTAAAACAATACTCTAATCAGTCTATGGCGTTTTATCTAAGGCAAATAGAACAATGCAATTTTTATATTAATGTCGTCATCATCAGTATTCTAGCTTTGTCAGTTCTTTTTTGCCATTTACTTCTATGAAGAGCTAGCTCTCTGTTTATTTGCAATTTCTTCAAATCATCAATAACTGTTGTGCATCGCATCTCAAGAATGCCCTAGCATTTGCAAAATCTGAAAAAACAACTCATCCAAGTAACAATTGAAGCATCATTCTAATAGTGGTAGAAATCACATCTCACAACACTTTATTTATAAAGTAGGTCATCAGTAAATTGGAATTAACAATGTAATTAATAGATCAAGATGAGTAAAAAAAAGATTTTTCAACAGAATTTAACACAATGTTCTGTTTTACAAAGAAACATTCAGGCTTATCAAGAATACAGTGGCATATATAAGCTTTTTTCTTCTAAATCTCCTGCGCAAGTCTAGATTGAAGATTTTTTATTGCTGAAATTCTCCTATATCATTGCAAACAGAAAGGTCAATGAATCTTCAAAGAGTCAATGATCTTCACCTTGGACAACATTACAAAACATAGGCCTGCTATTTCTTTTGATCCCAAATTAACAAATGTCTTCTCCTTATACACTGTTAGCTAGCAAGATCCTCTAATTACTGCACAAACAAGCACATGTCAAGGATTATGCTCATTAAATGAACTGATGTGGGAATCAAAATGCACAATAACATGACAGTAAGTCTGGAGGAATTTTTTTCACAGCAATAACACTTTGTGTAGTGTATCGAGACCTTCATTAACTAATCCTGCTTGTGGCCATTAATTAACAGTAAGCATGACTCTTGCAATTAGCAAACATGCAAAATCTCTTCCATTATCTTAAGCAATTCTGAATCCACTAGATTCTCTATCAGCTAGCATATAGCAACAGGTTTCTACATCTTTAATAACATTTTTAAATTATGCATTTAAACTTTTTCTTTTATGTCATTCAAATGCATGAAGTCTTAAAAACCATCCAGACTATTTAAGATCGAAGAAAAATTCATTCTAGAATTGAGAAATTCATATTCTGCATTAAAAGTTTTACCCTTCTTAAATTTCTGTTACCTTGGATCATCACTTTTCTATTAATATACTTGCATCCAGAGTGATGCACTTCCTAAATCTTTGCTACCTTGGATCATCATTTTTCTGTTAATATACTATAGCTAAAAGTGAAAGGCCTGGAAGAATCTCCAAGGTCTTGAAATGCATAGTACAACATCTAATACAGAAGAAAGCTAACCAAAATCTCATAACACCTATTAACGTAATTATATCATCTATAGTTTGCATATTCTTTCTTTGCAAGATGTTTCAAATCATACTAGTTTTATTATCAGCTGCAGTTGATTTAACAAGAGTTAGAGAGAGAATAAATAGCACTATAATTAACAGCTAGTTAAGATGCAGCCATAATGATTAGTTTTTTTAAAAAATGGCCCGCTGCAGGAAAAAGGAAAAAAATTAAAAATATAACTCCGATAAAAACAACTAGTTGTAGGGAAAAAGGATATAGGAAAGAAGGAAAGAAAAACAAAGAAAAATATTTAAGAGATATAACACTAAAATAAAAAGAGCTCATTGTAGAACAAAAGTAGTATGAATAGCCGAGTAAGAAACAATGAGGTGTTAGCCTGGTGGTAAGACTCTTGATTTGAAAGCTCAAAGTCATGGGTTTGATTTTGGTAAATAATGTTGATTTTTAAAGTGCTTTTTAGGAAAATAAAACTACTATTTAAAAAATAATGTTAAAACAAAATAAATTAATTCAAAAGAATTAGTTATAAAAATATAAAAGGTCTAGGAAGGGAAAAGAAACCAAAAATATAATATTATAACAATCAATATACAAGTAGGGAAAGTAAGATAGAAGGGTAGGGAAAGTAGAGGATAAAAAGGTTGTTGTTAGTTTAGTGGGTACAGGGGATAGTGCTTTTTAGGAAAAGTAAACTACTATTTTAAAAATAAATAAAAATTAATTCAAAATAATTAATTTAAAAAATATAAAAGGTCCAAGCAAGGGAAAGAAACAAAAATTATGATAATATGGCAATGAATATAAGGGCAGGTAAAGTAGGGGTTACATGGGTTGTTCTTAGTTTAGTGGGTGTAGGGAATAGTGCTTTTAGGAAAAGTAAAACTACTATTTAAAAAATAATATTAAAACAAAATAAATAAAAATTAATTCAAAAGAATTAGTTAAAACTATATATGATTCAAAAGGGAAAAAGAAACTAAGATTATAATGATATAGCAATCAGAATTGAACTCACAACTTCTAGTAGATAAGGCAATTAAGTTTGTAAATAAGCATAGAACATACTACAAACTAGTTAAAAGAAAAAAATAGTGAGAGAAAAGATTAAATTAAGTAGAATTTTTAAGCAAATCTCTAAATTGCTTAATTTTTATTAAAATAGGCCACCATGCTAAGTGGGTAAAATAGCTTTAATCTTGATTAACATTATTAGAATGAATTTTAATTTCAAGAGCTTCTCTAATTTTTCTATTTACAAAGTTATTAATTACACAAAGAACTTCAGTATTCTCTATTAACCACTTATGATTTCTAGATGAGTAATCATTGTTTATATGTTCTACAAGAGTTGTTGTTGAGAAATATTTCCTTGAACCTGAAGGGAAGTTGATAGTATGACCCTTATATTTAAATTGCCAACAATTGTATGCAATTGGAATGCTTTTCGTAATTTACATTTCTTCCATCTCTATAAACTCTATGAAAACTTAAGGTTGAGAAACTCAATCCATATTATTTGATCCCCTCACCACCGTTGTCAAGAAAACTATGCCTCCTCTATCAAGCCACTATCGCACACGGGTTATCTTGTCATTACTTTTAGAGAGATGCTTTGATTCATCTCATTACACATACTACATGATTGTAAATCAACAAACTCTTGGATTACTAAATTGAAATTTGTGATGGCTTGTGTTATTTCCACATTAGTCTTATCCAAGTTTAGAAAAGAAGATATCTTATTCAATGACTCATGTCTTCAATTACACGATTCTTCCTCTCAAAGAAAGGTTCATATGGTTAGCTTAATCAACATCTCAAGAAATCTCAATTGTTGGATCGAGGAAAAATCAACAATCATAATCCATGATTCGCATGACACATACACTGGTCAATCCTAACTGAGCTCTAGAAATTTTCTATTGATTGGGCATGAGTTGACTACATGCAAAACCATAGCCACATAATACCATCAACCCCAAATGACTTTCCCTTGATAGATAGAGCACCAAAGGTTGATGAGCTAGACCAAATGCATAGAGCAACTGAATTCTTTGATTCAGTAACATGCATAAAATCTACATCTAATAGAATACTGTTCAACATTTTATTCAATGTTTACTAACCATTTGATATGGTGCATCAATTAAGCACACTAATTGTTTTCTTTACTCATGCAATAGATTTGTATTTGACAAAATTACATCATTTGATGCAAGGAGATCCTTCAAAGAACCCATCAGAAATCAAACAATATTTTTGAAAATCCACATATAATTATAAAATACATGTGTTTTCATCACATAAAGTTTATGAAAACAATTTTGATCAAAGAGCTCAAGTTTGTTGATTACTTGACACAATGAGAATGGCAACATCATGGATCACCTCGTGTGCATGACTTTCTCTAGATAGATAAAGCTCCAAAGGTTGATGAGCTAGAGCACAATGATCATTAAGCAACACATAGAGCAACTAAGTTCTTTATCAATGCTCTTTAGTTTATCTAAATGTAAGATAAGATAGCCTTCCTAACTAACATTTAGAATGTGTCTTTAATGGGCTCAGTATGTCTCAAAAAAATTTCAACCAAACTAAGTGTGCTTCAACATAAACTCCAACCCCAAACTAACTAGAGGTTGAAGTGGCCTTTAATGCTAAATCATTAAGCTTTCATTCTTCTATTCTCTTGTTTAATTAAGACATTGTGCTACTTTAATGCTAGGTAATCTTTAAACTATCCAAACTTCACTATACCTAAAAGCTTTGTCAAAATCTCTACATCTTGTTTATGGTTGAAACATGATGCACTAAAATTACATTTTGAATAGTTCATATATCATGTTAACCTTTGTTTCTATGTGCTTTATCCTTGCTAAAAGTGGTTTGTCCAAGTGTTCCACTAGGTCAAAAAGAAATTTTTATTTTCTCAAAGTTAAACTAGGACTTTTTCTTTCACTTTCAAAGCAATGTTAAGTTAAAAGTGTCTTTTAACAAAAAAGCATTAAAGTTTATGTTAAAAATAGTGTAAATGTCCACTCATTCCCCTCCCCCCCTTAGTCTCTTACTTCTCCATAGCCTTAGTTGTTTCTATTTTGACTACAGTCCATATTGTGTTTATAGTCATTTATGCTTTGTAGTCCTCTTGTGGAGTCATGGTAGTGGTTAGAAATATGATGTTTCAATCTTTGAAGCCTAAAAGTTGGTTAGGTTGAAAGCTATTCTAAAAGAAGAAAGTTTAGGGCCAAGTGTCTTCATATTAGACCATGCCAATTGTGGCAAAATCCTAAGCCCTTAAGGTATGAATAGGGGTGAACCCCTCTCATTTTTACTTACCTTGAGCATTTGTGCATTGAATGAAGAAGCTCTCCCTTACATTCATTTGTGTATGCATTCAAGCTTACTTGAGTTGTAGCTCTCCTAGCTTCAACCCCTCTTTTCCTTCCATTGTTGCAAACATGAGCTCTCATAACTAAGCATCCCTCAATGCTTTTCATCCATTCTCACAATTTTTGATAATTAAGCCTCATAACCCTTGCATTCTTACAGCCCACTCTCTCATTCTCACAAGTTCTTTCAAGGCCCTCAATATTTTTTCATGCTTAAGTTTCAATTTCATGTTTAGTTTGGTGGTTTTACAGCATGCTTTATTCAGAATTTATGAAGATGAATTTAATTACATGTTAATGTTCAATGAATTGAAGTCAATGGATGCTTTACAGTTTTAATTCTTGGAAGGATTCATGCTCATTCTTTCTCCAAGAGTCATAGGCATTGAGGATACAAAGTTTTCTTAAGTTTTCAAGTCAATTTGAAGTCATTTTTTGGGTCTAGTGGAGCTCCCTAGGGTTGTGTTACACAGGTATGTGTCTCCACAAAAACCTAAATTTGCAACATCTTAGGGATGGGGATGCATCCCCAAATGTTTGGGAATGAAGGTGCAACATCTGGGATGTCTTGGTAGTCCAAAATATACCTAAGGTACTAGCTCCAACCCTTGGCTTTGTTCTAAAATGCTTTGTTGTTCAATTTGTAATGCAAATGTTTGAAATACCTTAAGAAAAACAAATTACCTTGAAAGATAAATATCTTAGACATAACTATTCTTCCTCACATCCTTGTTGCATCCCCATGACATTCACAAAATACCACCCTATCCCCATTCACAAAATACCACCCTATCCCCATACACGTTGAGGATGCATCCCTACATCCCCACTTCCTGAAAAAATATGTGAAACACTATTGGGGTTTCATTGCATCCTCTTTTCTTCTAATAAAAACTGAAGCAATTTCCATGTTGTAAGCCCATGGAGCATGATGAATTAGATGTGTTTTTATATGGATTTTAGTTCCAAGTACATAGTCTCAGATCTAAACCTTTTTTGAGGCTTGGTAGTTTGAAAATTCTCATAAAATTGTTCAAGATTTAAATGCAGGATATTCTCCCAAAATTTAATGTGGAAGCATGTTCAAATCTTCTTGCATACAACAATTTCTTGTAGATCCCTATTGTGTGCAGTCTGCTTCATCATTTTCATGAAAAATCCAGCCTCCATTGGCCCTAAAAGCTTAAAATTCAAAGTTGCAAGTCATTATTTCCATGTGCTACTATGCATACCACTACCTGTCAACTTGCAATGATATAAATTTTCCTTGTGCAAACTGCAATTCACAGTATTTTATGAAAAAATCTTATCACTGTTCACAGTCAATATAAATTTTGACGTCTCACAACCTGTACCGTAGCCAACCACAACCTGTGGTTTAACTACTATTTTTGTAGCCTCTGTTTCAGGGATTAACATAACAAACTACGGCCCACAGTTGCGTCGCAAGTAGACCACGACCAAGTCCTCACTCATAGTGCAACTCACAATTGACTTTTGCTGCTTGCTCCAACCTCAAACTGCCTCCAACGAACCCTCAAGAGAATCCCCACTGCCGCTATGCTAATTTGACAGTAAGTCTTACACAGAAATGAAGGGAGAGCATGTTCTCCCTACCTTCTAGAAACCCTCCATTACTCATTGTACAAACTAATAATGGCATGGTGGCAACAATTTGAAGCATCAAGGAGTTAATTATATGCTGCTTCTCTCTTATGAATTAGTGTAAGTCTTTCCTGCATCATTCATCAGTTTCTAGCATCAGTCTTCGCAGCATCAAGGCACCACTTTCTAGCAATATTTCATTTCAATTTCATAACAAATCATCGGGTGTAATGTCCGTTTCGTGAAGAAGTCTCAATGATCCACAATATATCTCTCGAATTTTACTTGCATGTTAAATTTATTAAGTTTCAAATGTCTATTGATAAATGTAGAATCAGATTAAACATTATCTGAAAGTGGGCTATTCTAAAACATTATTCCTTGTTACCAGTATCATTCTCGTATGCAATCTTTCAAGGATAAGCCATTGGATATTGAACTGTCCACATGAATTTCACTATTTATAATCCAGCATCTAAATTAAAATGCAAATATGAAGGATACTGGCCATAGGTGGTGCAAGATATTGTGTTCAATGCTCTTTCCTATACACGCCGTCATTAATTTCCTCAGCGTGATCTCTCCAGCAACGCTAAATTGCTCACTACCAGTATATCTCTTCAGGCACCTAATTTTCCTACATATCATGTTCTTCTCTTAATGGCTGTTCTCTTGTAGAAAGAAGAAACATGTACTCGATAATGAATTGTAGCAGCAAAAGGCTCTATTATATATCCAAATGTATACTCATAGCACATTCTCACTTCTGTAAAGTAGACAAGCAAATAGAGGAAACAAAAAACTAACCTTGTGCTGCAGCATATAGGAAATAATGATTTAGTTCCTCAGATTGCATGGTAACCCCAATGACATTGGGGATGCTCAAAAATAAAAGCCTCCAGCTTATCTTTGAAGAAAGTCTAGAAAAATATCAAAATGTTGCCTAAGAACTCCATCTACGTTACTAAGTATATAAATTCAGAAACCATTTGAAATATTACAGAATTCCAGGAACACTTTGCTTTTAATATTTTTAGAGCAGTTGTAATAGTGATGCAAACTTCATACAGATGGAATGATGTGATTTTATTTAAGTAACCCATTGGTACCCTAATAATTTTCAAATGCCCTTTCAAATTATTGTTTATAGTCAATCCATAATCAAAGAATTGGACAAATAATTTGGCACAGAACATGACAACCGGGAAATAAATGGAACACTGAATCCAGATTTCGTCCAATTTTTTTAAAAAAAATTGTTTTTGGTTGAAACATCTTTTGAGGCAGACAACACCCAACAAAAACAACGCAAAATTACAAGGGTAGCTAACGGAGGGTAAAAAGAGTTAGACTGTACTTTTTATTAAACCCACTGCTAAATTATACAGTTCCATAATCAGAACTGGTTCAAAGGAAACTGAACTGAGTTCGACATGATGGCAAGCAAGCATTGGAAAAAGGCAGGTAGGTTGGAAAAAGGCAGGTAGGTTGGAAAAAGGCAGGTAGGCAGGATAAAGGACAAACACTTTTATTCATTCTCAGCTATTAGCATGGAGTGGGGTGATACACATACCTTGCCAATTGCAGAGGTCTTGTTTGCTACAGGTCCCATAATATGGCTTAAATCAGAGTCAAACCTGTGTAACAAGCGTACAAATGAATGCATCTCTTAGGTTGCTACATTTCATGATCTTCAAAAGCTACTAACTATTTGATGTAAGCAGGACAAATGGCATTTTTTAAATATATGTTTGGAGTTGGTGACCTTGAAACAGAGAAATCTGTAAGCTCTAACATGGCTGGGAAGGTCACAATGGCTGCCATCTGATTTGAGTAAGGCACAGCCATTAGGGCCATTGCCAGCAGGAACTTGACGGAGCAACAGCAAGCAGAGCACATAGTGGACAAGAAGTGTCTAGTACAGATGGTGGGGCAACAGTGATGAGAGTCAAGATATCTCCACAGTGTGTGCTACCTTCCATGGCATGTTGCCTACAAATTTCTTCCATCTTGCTACCACTGTGTTCATCGTCTCCTCCCCATCCTCCCAGCAGGATATAATGAACTGTAGCTCTTTCTGATCCAAGTAGTTATAAATTCATGGTATAACAAAAACACTACTATAAGTAAAAGCTAAAATCCATTAATCGCATATCCAAAGGGTCACACAATATGAGTTATTCTGCTTCATATTCATTAACATCCTCGGCCCAATGAAGAAAACATTCTATTGTCATAAAGCCAATAGCACATCAAAATTGCACACTAGAAAATATCAAATGTATTGTCAGAAGAATACAACATTTCTGATACTGCTTCGTGAGAGTCGGAAGCTAAAAAGTGTAACCAGAAACAGCAAAATCTAATTTCGGATACTGTTATCAGAGTAACATTTAGTATTATATTATCAAATTAAAAACCAATAATAAAATGGTAGAATTTGTAATCTTAGCTTTTTACAATAACAATGTGTAACTAGTGATGTCATTCTTTGCTGAAATAAAAAGACTGCTGTACTACATATTTTTTACAAAATAATAAACCGAAAGTCATTTACGGATAAAAGAAACCCCTGTCCACCACGTGCACAAAACTGTTTATCTATTTATATAAAAAATATTTGACAAAACTGATTACAATAAATACAGTTTCTACAACTAATCATAACCAACATGTCTCATCCTCTACACTGCCATATGGTGTTCTATGTTAAGTTGTTTTTGGCCTGAAAAGAAAATAAATGATGTTAGTAGTGAAACAATAATACTAATGAAATTTACAGAAACTAAAATTAACGCTGTTCAATAACATACACGATAGTATAGTAGAATTTTTAGTAACGGTTCCCAGCACCAATTTCCATCAACTCAAATGCTGAATCCATAATCTGCAAAGGAAACCAGCTCTAATTAGTTCAAGCTCTGCTAGACACATTAATCAGCGGATCAAAATGAAATTTACGTGCTTTCCATCAAATACTTTATGAAGATAACCAGTGAAACCAAGATGGATGCACATATCAAGAAGATTGAAATATGAATGACTCAACAACATCGAAAGTGTGCATTGAGAATAGTTGCAAATCTAAGCAAAGCATGATAGGTAAAAGTGTTGCCTAACTGGCATTATTAAACTAAATAGGTTAGCCTAATAGAAAGGCTACCTGGTCTTTAAAAAACAATATTAAGGATGACATCCTGAAATTTATGGCTGGCAAATCATGGCTACAACACGAAAACTTGAAGTGCACTTTTAATACGTTGGTACTTGTATGATTTAATAGCTTCTGCTTGGTAATCAGATTATTATATAACTTTGTGATCCTTGAAAACAATTGAAACACAATGCCACACTACAGAAGCTCAGCTCTAATATATTATTATATGAAGATGTGTGCTTCTAAAACATAAATCTACTGAAAGAAGAGCCCAGGGCCATATTTCATTATTCGTTAATATCACAATACCATTCTTATATGCAACCTTTCAAGAATGTGCCATTGAATATTAATAATACATATGAATTTCTCCATTTCCAATCCACTATTTAAATCAAAATGCAAATATGCAGGATCCTTGGCCAGAGTTGGTGTGAGATATTGTGGTCAATGCTCATTCCCATACAGGCCACGGTTAATTTCCTCACAGTGATCCCCTAAATGCATAATCTCTACAGCAATGCTCAGTTGCTCACTACCAGCATAATTCTTCAGGCATCTAATTTTCCTATGGATCACATTCTTCTCTCAAAGTTCGTGTACTTCCGGTAAAACAAGAAACAGCTAATCAATAGCCACCTAGAATTGTATCAGCAAAAGGTTCAACCATTTCCAGCTGCATACTCGGTAGCACATTCTTTCTTCTGTACAGTTGTCTAAGAAATAGACAATGTAAAAAAAGTAACCTTATGTTGCAGCATATAGGAAATACGGATTGAGTTGTTCAGGCTGCATGCTAATGCCCAACGACAGACGCAATGCTCAAATAATAAAAATATATAGCTTGATGTTCAGAAATTCTCAGCAAAATATCAAGACATTATCAACAACCTGCCTTTCTAAACCTTTTCCACGTATCTAAATCCAGAATCCCTTAATAAATTATAGAAAACCTTTGCTTTTGGTGTTTCTAGAGCATTTGCAATAGTGATGAAAACCTGACACTGATAGAATCTAATAATTTTCAATGGCCTTTCAAATTATGATAATCTGTAATCAAAGGGCTGGAAAAATAGTTTGGCAGTTTGCATGTTGGCTGGAAAATAAACTATGTTTCACATCTGTTGGAAACATGGGAATGTGGAAGTGCAGGAGCATGTACCCAAACGAGTTTGGGAACAAGGGCTATTTCATGGAAGTGAAGCTAGAGTCATGGGGAATGTGACTAAAGAAATCAATTAAAAATATTAAAAAATAAACTTTTAAACTCAGTCAAGATTTTTTAGGAAATTTATAAATACTATAATATTAAAATTGAAATTTAATGAAATCAAAATACCATGATACAATGATTTACAGTATAAAAATAGAAAAGATGTTGATAGAAGTGTTGATTTTATTATTTATGGAACTTTTATCATTGCCGTTTATTTCTATAAATCCTTTGTTTTGTTCACTGTAGCTTTATGTCATATTTACTACCAGATGTTTAATCTAAACATTAACAAAATTTTTTGAATGTATAAAGTTACTCAAGTCTGGGTGGAGTTCCCAATCGCGCGTTTAGGTACCTGGAACGCGGGGAAAGAGAAAATTTTTGTGGGAGCGAGCTCCCGCGAAACACTGAAAATAAATGCAGCACTAAATCCGGATTGCTTCCGGTTCAGATAAAATATGGTTGAAGCCTGATTTAAGGCAGAAAACACCCAACAAAAACAATGTGCAATCAAAAGAAACTATGAGGTAACTAAGCAGGCAGAAAGAGTTGAACATTGTGCATTTTATTAAATCCGCTGCTGAAAAATACTATTCCACGATTAGTATTTCTATAAAGCGGACTGAACCAAATTAGACATGACAACAAGCAAGCAAGCGAGCAAATGCATGAATCGAAGAACATAAAAGCACGCAAACAAGGCAAGCAGTACACATACCCTGCCAATTGTTTTGGCCTCCTTTGCTACGGGTCTAGTAATGCGGCCGAAATCAACAGGCCAAACCTGCATTACAAGGATGCAAAAATAAGAGCATTTATTCTTTTGTCGCTGCATTTCATGAATTTCAAGAGCTACTTGATGCAATTGCGATCGAAAAAGAAGAAGAACAAGTGCGACATATTTATGTTTTCCTCTTCGCATATGAAAACTTCGATGCATAAGGCAAGTGACCTGAAAACCGAGAAATCTGTAGGCTCTAACATGGCCGGGAAGAATGCAATCGCGGCCGCCGGATTCGACGAAGGCACGGCCGGCGAGGCCGTTGCTGGCAGGATCGGGATGAAGCAGCAGCTGCGAGAACGCGTAGTCTACGAGCGGTGTCCGGCGCAGACGTCGAGGCGGCAAATACGAGAGTCGAGCCATCTCCACGGCATGTGCTGCCCTCCATGGCACATCTCCTGCGAACTTCTTCCCTCCTATTGCAACTGTGCTCATCTTCTCCTTCTTCTCCTTCTCCTGTTAGTAAGATTCGCTCTACCCCAGTATTAGTAGATAATATTGTTACCACATGGAAGGGCTCATTTTATTTAGGATTATAAAAAGGTGCTTGTTTCTTATGAAACTTCATTGGTTCAAGCCTAAATATAGCCATTCTAAGAGAGGTTGAGCAATTAGTCATCTCCTAGCGGTTCAAAACTTGGTTGGTACGATGAGCATCCAGTGTCCACGTGAGGACCCTTTACAGTTACCATATTGAAAGGTGTGATTCTGGTATCTCAATGCCTTTTTAAGTTTCCATCATTACAACTTATCCTAAAAATGTTCTCTCTGTAGCATAGCTCGGTAGCATAGCATAGCATAGCAAGAAAGGAATAAGTCTTGCCCTCATTTTTGTCCTTCTTACTAAATGTAGTCTTGTAAAAAGTAGATAAGTCTCTCCAAAGTGAAACATATGCAACAATAAGAAATAAGAAACAAATAACAATTAGCATGATAGTTTTTCCAACTTAAGTCCACAAATATTAAAGGAATTAATAATGGAAAAGAGAAATTAATTGCTCAGACATCACTAGTCATACTAGAAGTTCAACATCGTTAAGAATCTAATGATGTTGATAAAAAATTATAGCTAAGTTCTTACTATTGGAAAATAACTGCACAACAAAGCATCCAAATCAAATAAAAAATTAAGTGGTCAAAGATACTTCCAAATGCAAAGAAATCAATAAAAAATTATGTGATTATTGAGAATAATATCAATAATGCTTACTTGAAACATGTTGCAAATTCTAGAGTTTCAATTCCAAGCATGTCATGTACCTTGGCACTCATAAAAATATGTGAAAATGAGTGTTTACTTCCAAAAAGAGGAAATTAAAGTTCCCATATACTAAAGTTAATTATCAATGGAAAATCCTTGATGTCGTATACACCATAAAAAAATCCAAATGAAAACATCAAAATCCAATGTGTGTATATGATATTAATTTTTCTATTATCAACATCATTTGATCATTATTGTATCATATTCATAAACATTAAGTTCCAAATAATGAGATGTTAGCCTAGTGGTAAGATTCTTGATTAAAAGTTTTAAGTCATGGGTTCAATTCTAGTGGGCAATGCTAAGTTATAAAGTTCTAATTAAACTATATATCTTGGGGTGTACTTATATTACAATTATTTCGGGTTCCAATACCATAAATATTAAGTTCCTCCTAATTTTAGAGATGTGTTAGAACCCAAAATAATTGAAATATAAGTACACCCTAAAACATCTAGGTAATTAGAACTTTATAACTCAAGAGTCTTAAACCCATAACCTAGAATTTCTAAATCAAGAGTTTTAAACCCATAACTTGGAATTTCTAAATCAAGAGTCTTATCACTGCAATAACACTTTATTATTTCAAAGTTACTTTCACATGATTATTCCATATTGCATGTAATATTAATGAAAACACATTAAAAATGTTGCTTTCCAAGTCTTTAAAGTTAATTTCGTGTTGTAAATAAAGAATCAAAGCAATTTTATTGTTATTTCAACGAGATTGCATTTCTATGTCTTCAATTTATGTTCATAAAACCTTAAATTCAGTTTGAATTTGTTATTATATCATGATGTTATTCCTTTCAAAAACTCATCCTTTCTTTAAAATTTAGGTTATTAGACCCCCAAAAAAACATTCATGATGAAGAAAATTTAGAGTACCTCACAAGCTCAACACTAAGTAGACATTATTAAAAATATATATGTGGAAAGAAAAAGCTTTCCAATTTTAGAACTATCTACTCACATGTAAAGTCTTATAATTGATACTTTGAAAAAAAAATAAGTAAAGAAAATTAATTATTAGTAGGAAGAAAGGTCCTACTTCTAACAAAATTTATCTTACTTTTCAACATCCATGTTTGAACTTAAAATAGCAAAAGAATTTGAGATAGAGAGGTGTAGCTTAATACCAATATTTGTATTAAAGTAAAAAAGTAGTAGCACTTGTGGAAGATCTTCACCTTGTCACTTGTTATTGATCTTATCTTAAGAATCTTCACCAACTGTAATGTTCTTGTCAACGCTAGTTTTAATCTTTGAGTTAATAGTAATTTTATTAGACAAGGAAGACTTTGTCTTATGAGCTATTTATCTATGTTACATAATACTTTCTCTCGTACCAATAAAATTATACACTCAAGCTTTTGTCTTCTTTGGTTTTTTTATTGCTATTTGATCATTTTTATCATTGACATTAACTTGATTTTTCATTCTTCAATTTCATATTATTTTTCCTACAACTTCAACACATTTTTTTTTCATAATCTTTTTTCTTTAATAAAAAAGGACAAGCATTAAACAAATATCCTTCATGATGGTAAAAGTTACAAGAATTAAGAAAATTATAATATGTAATTGGCTGAATATAAGTATTTGCTTCTTGTAATATCAATTTCTTTTTATGATTAAAAAAGTTCATTTCAACAAGAAAAACCGTATGTGAAAACTAAAAGTTGTAGAAATAGATCCAATATGCTTAATGGGACCAAGAAGATTAACAATTTCCTACTCAACTTTCTGAAAAATCAATAGAAGATCATATAACTCAACAAAATATGGAACTTTAGCATATTTTTTAGATTATACATCAAAATCTGGAGCTTACTTATGAATAATCAATATTGTATGCTTATTTATAAAAGACCTCATATCTAGGGCATGCGACACCATTGAAGCATGCTAACTCAACAAGTAGAAAAAATGAGAATAATAGTTGGCATGAAAGATTTGGATGTCATGTTTTTTAATCACATCTTTACAATGTAGGTAACCCAAAATTTGAATGAACAAATTGTGGATGTCATGTTTTTTAATCAAATCTTTTAATTGTGAAACAAAACTTCAATTACAAGGTAGGTAACCCAAAATTTGAATGAACACGTTGTGATAAAAATCATCAACCAATTACTTATATACATAATTACAAAGAATAAAATCAAGTGTCTTAGTTGCATCAGCATCACTAGAAAAAGGCATCACAACTTTTTTCTTATAAGCTTGTAAATCTACATTTTGAGAAGTAACAAAAATTTCTACATTGATAAAAGAAGAAAAAATTTCAACATTTGTTGAAGAAGATGGCAGTAGTATAGATTCCTCCACAAGGAAATTTTAAAGAAACCACATCTACTAGAGAAAAATTAAAGTGAGAAAAAATCATGTATCCTTTTCTTTCTTGAAAATTTAGTCAAAAGCAACCTCTTTCCATCAAGATTCAAACAAATGAAATCATTTGAAAAAGATTCTCATAAGAAAATGAATATTATTTGAAGAAGATTCACATATGGATTTTTTAGTTTTGAAGTTGTTGCTCCATTATAGGTTAATTGCAACTTTTCTATCGAATTGCAACCAAAAGAGAGCTTTATACACTTTTTTTTTTATTGCAAGTCCATTACAATTACCTCAAAATGGTTCATTACAACTACCTCAAAAATAGTTTAAAAACTTTAATAAAAACTAGCTTAGTTATATATCTATAATTTAGCCAAAAGAATATTTTTTGTTGACAAGTATTAAGATATTTGTACTTATATACTAACATGATTGAACTAAAACACAATATTCACAAAAACCTACCACCTTTGTTTATGTTATAGTGTAGCAAGTGATATGATTATATTACGATTTGTTCATATTAATGTGGAATATGGTTGCTAAAATATTAATAGGGTGTTCTATTCTATTTGCATGGGAAATTAAGTTGATGCCCAACCCTTCCATTGACAAATCAGACATTCTTTGATTTCTTTCATATTTATGTATATACCTATCCAACCTTGATGAAGCACTAAGTAGTCGATGCATTGACTAGGCTATGTATACAGTGCTCCATATACGCGGCCGCGTCGACACGGCCCCGTCGACGCATCCCACCATGCGTCGATGTGGCCCCATTTAAGCAGAGCCTGTTTTAGCCTATAAATAAGTGGCCCTCCGCCACACCTAGGTATCTTAGGAATTAATTGTAGCCAAACTCTTGCAGTTTGTTCCAGCAAGAGTTAGAATATTTTCCAAGTGCATGCCCACAGTGTGATGCTTGTAATTGTATGACACCTTTATTCGAGTGTGACGTACTTGGACGTGCACATGACCGGAAATAAAGATCGAGATTACTTCATCATTGCAGCATTCGCTTAGTTTTAATTGTTCAATTATTATTGTTATTTATTGTTTTCTTAGTTAATATTTCTTTATCATCATTTATTATTCTTGTTGTTAACTACGGAATGAGTACGACTTAATCATTAGCATTTAAGTGTGACTACTTGGTAACCCAATAGCGTAGGATCTACGCTTGGTAATCCTAGTAGTAGTCATGCACGAGTGATGAGCAGCTAGGTACCCCTACGCCCAACCATACGAATACGAGCGTTCACGCATGATCCGGTCGAACTCCACGGACAAGCTAGTTGTGGTATCTAGATAGTTACACGTTGATCGTAGTTTGCTATCTTCCCACCTGGACTAGTATTTGCTTTGTCATGTATGGTTTAGTCCAGAGTGAGGTGTATGATGTGATCCTAAATTAATGCTACTTCTAGAGACAATGGAAACTAATATTAATTAAACTAATGAGCAATAGGGAATGAAGTCTAAGCTAGTCTAAGTGCGATGAGTATCCGTTCCTTAATCATCTGCACACATCTTGGACCTCATGCATGACTACTACTGGGATTACCAAGCGTAGATCCTAGGTACACTGCTGGGTTACCAAGTAGTCACACTTAAATGCTCGTGATTAAGTCGTACTCATTCCGCATTTAACAACAGGAATAGTAAATGATGATAAATAAGTATTAACTAAGAAAGCAACAAATAACAAAAATAATTAACAATTAAATTAAACAATTAAACTAAGTGAATGCTGTAATGATGAAGTAATCTCAATCTTTATTGTTGATCATGTGCGTGTCTAAGTACGTCACACTCGAATAAAGGTGTCATACAATTAAAAGCATCACACTGCAAGCATGCACTGGGAAAATATTCTAACTCCTATGGAAACAAACTAAAAGATTCTAGCTACAAATGACAAAAAGGATTCCTAAATGAGGCAGAGGGCCCTCTTATTTATAGGCTGGGATAGGTGGCTGCGTAAATGGGGCCCCGTTGATGCAGGAAGGCTACGTCAATAGGGCCGCGTCAACACGGTCGCATATATGCGGCCTAGTCAATGCATCGATTGAATGACACTTCATCAACGAGGTCCAAGATGTGTACGGATGATTAAGGAACAAATGCTCATCACACTTAGGCTAGATTAGATTTCATTTCCTATTGCTTATTAGTTTAATCAAGATTATTTTCCATTGTCTCTAGGAGTAGCATTAGTTTAGGATCACATCATACACCTCACTCTGGACTAAACCATATGTGACAAAGCAAATACTAGTCCAAGTGGGAAGACAACGAACTACGATCAACATGTAACGATCTAGATACCACAACTAGCCTGTCCATGGAGTTCAACCGGATCATGCGTGAATGCTCGTATTCGTATGGTTGAGTGTAGGGGTACCTCGCCGCTCATCACNAATAATTGTAATTAAATCACACACAAATTTACAACCATGTCTCTCCTACAAGACTATAGTAATGCCACATCTAGTGAGGCAATTCATTAGAGAACCAACGGATATTATAATAATGAAGATTGGAGTACGCAACCCGAGGTGGGGGTTTCTTATAAACATAAATGAAGACATCCCAACGCACGAAAGCATAACTTACCCAATGACGATGAACCCATACTAGCCACTACAAGCTTAACAGAAATACAAGAGGTTGTTCGAATAGCCCGCAGGCATCGTAAGGAAAGTTGTCTACCTATGCTTGATTTAAACAACTTTCCCAAGTTTTCAGGGGGCTATGATTTAGATCCGCAACAACATTTACAAGCCTTCTATGATGCCTGTACATGGAATAATATTGATAATGGATGGAAAAAACTTAAGCTCTTTCCTCTGACACTCGTTGGCCAAGAAAAAGTATGGTATAGGTCGTTAAAACCAAAATCAATTCGATGTTGGCCGCCAATGGTAGAACTCTTCAATGAAAGATATCAAACCCATGCGAGAGTGTTAGCCTTGAGGAGACAAATCCAAGAATGGAAACAAGCGCAACATGAACCCTTGGTGATGGGACGCGATATCGCATGGGTCGCGATATCACGTATGTGATGTATCATACGCGATATCACGTCTTCTCCTGTGATATCACGTACACGATATCACAACGCATCGCCAAATCTATAAATAAGAGGCAGCTCTCCCTTGTTTCTCCATTTAGATCTAGACCTTAGCCAAACTCTTGTAGTTTTTCCATTCCAGAGTTAGAGTAATTTCCATGTGCCCGCAGTAGGAGTCCCAAAGTAAACGGATCTTTATTCGAGCAAATATTGTACCTGAGCACAAGTTTGTGTATGAAAATAAAAACGAACTTTTGGATAAACCTTGCAATGCATAAACTAAGCTAAATAGGACTTTAATTATTGTTAATTGTTTAAATTCTTTATTAGTTAATTAATCTCTCTCAACCCTCTACACTCCTAGTTAAGTGCATTTAGTACGACTGCTTCGAGCACGTGCATTACGCTTGGTAATCCCAGTAACGAATAACATTTGGTAATCCCAAAAGGTTGCATTGGTTCAAGGTGTGAACGGCAAGCGGGAATGGATACTGATGCTAGGCATTAGAAGTTAGTTAATTAAAGTTAGTTACTTAGTCTCTTCACCCTTTCCCTCATTAGCATAGGTGATAAAACATAAAAGATATAAAAATCACATACCTCAGACTTACTTAACCATACAACCATGACAAATATAAGTAAGTTTGGGCAGACAATGAACGATTAACCTTAAGTGTTCCATAAGGCGTGTAGGCACTTAGTCTGTGGAGTTTGACTGGATTGCATGTATAATGCTCGTATTCGTATGGTTGAGTGTAGGGGTACCTCGCCACTCATCACTTAGACATGACCTTAGAAAGATATTATGCACTGTTAAACAACTGCCCAGGCCATGGGTTCTCTGAGGAGAGGCTAATGCACCATATCATAGATGGACTCCGTAATGAAACAAGGGAGAACCTAGGGATGTACGCCCAAGGTCAACTATATGAGCTATGAACCCAACTCCAAGAGCTTATTAAGTGGATAGCAAAAGAAGAAGGAGAAATAACTAAATGGGAGAATGTTGAAGGTTCTCAATAGGACCAAAATCTCAACTTAACAAGGGTCCATGATCAGAAGAGGGGAAATCAACTCACTTCAAGGAGGTGGAATCATCTTTGCCAATCCTACAATCACTAAATGAAATTGAGGCAAAGATTAATAAGATGATGGACTAGGTACATGAAAGATGTGGAGAATATGCCAACATTATTAGAGGACGAACTATGCCAAATCGAGAAACAGGACAAGACACCACGCGACAATCAGAAAGAAGGGTTGAAGAGAATAAGGATAAGAACTCAACTGCCAATCATACATATCAATGTAATATTTGCTTGTACGATCACCCCAAAGGTCAATGTCCAATCTTGTCACATTTACATGAGCATTGGGGAGGAATGTTACATCCAGAGTTCGTACAAAATACTATGTCCAACCACAGGGGCAAAAACCTCAGTCATGGGGGAGGCCACCACCAACTGGACCATACCCTTCGTATGTTCCAGCGCCAAATGCTTATTATGTTCAACACCTTGTTTCTCCAACAAGATCAACATCCTCTACCTCACCTCATCGTTATCATTCTTCTGAGTACTATCCACCCATGTCCTCTCCAACAAGATCACCACCTCATGTGTCTTACACTTCTCAACCTCAATATTCTCATACTTCATCCCCTTCTACATCACCACCAGCTATGCCAGAAGATTTTGCACCATAGCACCAACCCGCAAACATTACTTGTGCTGCTACTATCAATAGTAGAGCACCAACCCGCAAACATTACTTGTGTTGCTACTATCAACAGCAGTGAAGGTCCTTCACAACATCGAAGGCATCCCGTCTTTAGACGTGACCATCGAAAGGGACACCACAGTTTAGAAACCATTGCATCTGCCAACTTAGCACAAATCCAACACTATGGTGCATCTTCCTCTTCAAACCCAACGCCTCATGTTACTTTATCAAGGCCACCACTCAATACTCCAACAACCATGGGGCCCAATGAATATTGTCACATGGGAAGACATGTTGATCCTTACATACCATCTTATGCTCACAAGTACCATAGTGGGTCAACTCCTTATAAATTAACCACATCTTATAACTTGCCCCACTATGTCAACTCTAATCAAGTGTGTGAACCTCAATGGGGTAAGTATGACCAGGTCCCAATATTTCCAACATGCAAGGATCCCCACCTTCCATTTATTAATTCTATTTATGCTTAACCATTTAGTTATGGGGGGTATCCTCCATTCTAACAACACAGAATTTATAAATGTTTTTATGTTTCTTTAATTTTTCAACTTTTTGTTTTCCAAATTTTCACATTTTAATTTATTATTTTATCCTTTTTTCTTTTTATCTTTTTATGAGTAATCGCATCTACGAATAAAACACTCATGTGACTCGTTGGTTGAGGTGTTGTTCTATGCTATCAAGTCTCATGTGACTAATTATTTGAACAACGAACCCATCACATCCACCCAACCATTCTATTAATAAGAGGTTCTACTCTGGGTACAATGATATTCTTGACATCATTAAAACTTAAAGTAATTTTGTGCTCATTATTCCCAGAGCGAAGAAGGATGGACTAAGAGGGAATGGCCAGGGTGTGACATCAAGAGGACTTGTGGATTCTCTTTGGTGACATCTATAGGTACTATCATGAAGCTTGATTGTACTAAGATCATTGTAGATCTAACGAAAAATGGGAGTAAGAGTATTAAAGGCAAAAAAAAAAAAAAAAAGAGAGGGAAAAGAGAGTGTGCCAATGCGGCCAAACAAAAAGTATGCCGCAAAGAAATTCCAAGTCACTCCTCCCTTGCACAAAACGCCAAGTGATCGTATGCCTTGTTGTCATGGTGCTCTTATGGTTGTCCATCATTGGATGAGACAATACGATGTCACTGATCAGAGAAATGGACTTGGTCTTGATTTTGGAACAACAGGCTAATGACACATTAATCATGCCCTACACTCAAGATTCATTGTGCCCTGAGTTAGTTACCTCACGCCTCAATCTCTGCAACCCCTTCTTCGATTCATTCCATCTCGCTATTCATGTATTCGTGACTCGTGTCTTGTATAGCATTGAATTCATACCTCATCATGATGGTATTAACATGTATATGTTTTGTTGCATCGGTATAGATTACATTTAACCCTTCTAGTGCCTACAGACATCTTAAGGTGTGGTTACGCAAGGGCATATAGGTTGGAACCTACTTTGAGGAGGACCCACTTGCGTGACTTTTGTAATTTGTACTTGTTGCACACCACCACATCATCTTATACCCTCCGAGTATTCCATTGCCAAATCTATTCTTTCCTTTGTCATCATTTTATCAAACGTTCCTCAAAACCACGTCTAACATTAAACTGTTAGGGAAACTTCCTTGAAAAATTTCTAATTCTAAAATCACACTGAGTAAAGAATGCAACATTTATTAAAGGTAATGAGTAAGGTATGAAATCATTGAACTTTTTTCAATAACCTTACTAACAATTGATCTTTGTGTGATTATAGATGGCCCCTAAAAGAAGACAACAAGGAGGACCTTCTCAAGGTGCAACTGAATGACCTGGGGGAGGCAGAGGCCAAGGACCTCATGTAGAACATGCAGAGTAGAAGGCAATCATTCAGCATCCATCATGAAACTTCTGTTACTGCATAATCTATCCAAGTAAAGGGAGGAGAGGTCAGGGCCCGAGCCTATGAAGAGGAACGACAGCTATTTGTGACATGGCATGTCCAAGCCAAACAAGTGTTCCCGCAGCTATCATGTCCATGAAAAGTGCCGACTCCATCAAATATTGGAACATCAGCATGGATGGCTCATAATCCTCAAATAGAAGAGGAGAAACGTCAGGTGCTTCTTCAATGGTATCAATCTCAGAAGCCTGATACACAAAACAAAAGAAAGGCACCCATGGAGAAGCCACCACTACCGGGAACCCCATGAGTTCCACAAGTTTTGTTTTTTGTATCTGTGTCCAAATTTTGTTTAATTCTCCACTACAACATGAATAAATTTCTAGTCAGTCAATAATCCCATACCTATCCACTTTGTATTCAATTGAGCTTGTTCCTCACTTTCTTTGACTCAAGGATGAGTTGTTATTTAGTCGTGGGGGTATGATGAAGCACTAAGTAGTCGATGCGTCGACTAGGCCACATATACGAGGCCCTGTATACGCGGCTGCTTCGATGTGGCCCCGTCAATGCATCCTACCATGCGTCGACGTGGCCCTGTTTACGCAAAGCCTATTTTAGCCTATAAATAAGTGGCCCTTCGCCACACCTAGGTATCTTAGGAATTAGTTGTAGCCAGACTCTTGCAGTTTGTTCCTGCAAGAGTTAGAATATTTTCCAAGTGTATGCTTGCAATGTGATGCTTGTAATTGTACGACACCTTTATTCGAGTGTGACATACTTGGACGCGCACCTGACCGGAAAAAAAGATCGAGATTACTTCATCATTGCAACATTCACTTAGTTTTAATTGTTCAATTATTATTGTTAATTGTTATTGTTATTTATTGTTTTATTAGTTAAAAATTTTTTTATCATCATTTATTATTCCTGTTGTTAACTGTAATGACGGAAAACGTCGGCAGCTGGAAAATACCGATCGAATCCCCGGCGTACACAGTTTTAGCCACGGATCCTCGCGAGGGCTATGCTGGAAAAAAACGAATCCGCTGCGCCCTGAACGGTCTTGTCGATCAGACAGGGACTTACGGGTCAGTAAAACAATGCAACGTGCGTAAAAGAATGCGATCTGACTCGAGGCGTCGTAAAGCAAGGAGAAAGCGATGTAAAATAAATTGCGACAAAGGTAATGCTAAACGCGATGATCGGAGGCGGGCACAAGAGAAGCACGTAACTTCAAGATCTGCGCTCTGACTTAAATGTATATATTCCGTATGAAAGATTACACTAGGGGAATCCCCGATTACAAGATATGAAACAGGCACAAATGAACAAGCAAAACGGTCTAAACAGAAGTCCGATCTACCTTGTGGGCTAAGCTGAAATGCAAGGCGGGCCAAGCTTTTGACGTCTACCGATCAATTGCTTCTGATTGATAGAGTCTTTTCAGCAGAACGATTACTCCTGTCACCGGTGCTCAAGAACTGTACTTTGTTTCGGCTGTAAGGTGATGATGCCAAGGATTGCCAAAGCGCTGTTCTCTGTATTTCTGCTCCAAAGTGCTAAGTGCTCTGGTGCTCAGAAATATGCTTCTGCTTCTCTGATTTTGCC
Source organism: Gnetum montanum (assembly GCA_015680685.1). Taxonomy (NCBI): domain Eukaryota; kingdom Viridiplantae; phylum Streptophyta; class Gnetopsida; order Gnetales; family Gnetaceae; genus Gnetum; species Gnetum montanum. Next base: position 6,212 of record MNCI01028947.1, on the reverse strand, counting down.
AACCAACTGAAATTTTGCCCACCGTCCTAGTATCTTTGTCAACTGGGGTATTTATAGGCTGCGACACTTCGCGGAGAAGGCGCAACCTTGATGATGTGGGTTCCGGATATTACGGGCCCTGCTGGCATGATCTTTTAAGTCAGACTGTGACTACGCACAACACGCTTGTTTGCGTGTTGTGCATGTGAAGAGTAGGCATATGCTGAGCGTACTTTAGGCTGCATTCAGGCAGTATTACACTCATTTGCGTTGCGTTGCGTGTATGAGCGTAATCTGGAGTAAAAGCCATAAGCTCTCTACCCGACTGTGCGTAATGAATGCGTAAATAATGCGTAGTTCACGCTCGCTACGCAGCTGCGCGTGATGAAGTGTAAACAAGGCGTGGTTTACGCTCGCTATGCAGCTGCGCGTGANCGCGTGATGAAGCGTAAACAAGGCGTGGTTTACGCTCACTACGCAACTGCGCGTGATGAAGCGTAACAATGTACAAATTACGCTCACTACGCACCTGCGCGTAATGAAGCGTATAAGCAATGTACAACTTGACAACATACGCCATGGTACGCACTGCCGCGTAGCGAGCGTAAAGGCAAGTTATGCATGAACTGCAAGAAAAAATGCCAACCTGTTGTGCTTTTCTGAATTCTGCCTACGACTGTCTTGAAGCTTATTATGCTCATTACGCTGCCGTGCGTAATAGAGCGTAAACCCATCCTTTGAACCAATCTGATGCGCGTTTTTGCTGGAATTGCGAATCTTTGCCTGAGGCCGACTCGTAATTTTCACGGTGTTTCAATGGCCCCTCTTTGTTGACGGTTAGAGGGCGTGCCCGAAGGACGTCGACAAAGAATGCGAAACACCGGATTGGTAGAAGCAAGAACAGCGGTTATCCATGGCTACTCAATCGTGGCTCTGTCCACGTGAAAGAGGAAGACTTGACGGGTAAAGGAGATAACGGGATGTAACTGGAAACAGGTTCGGGGAAGATGCGAAATGTACGTTTATTCATGTCAACAGGAATGCTTTCAGACGAGCGTAGCGCGTCAATCTGAGATGTCTCTGTTACAAATTGTAGCAGGAATGCGTGCGAAAGGAGCGTTACGCATCACTTTCTGCGATATCTCTGCTAGCGTGTGTGGAAAATGAATACTTGCGTATGTAGATGTTGCGTATGGGAATTGGGTGGTGGGGAGGAAGGAAGCAAGAGATAAGGGTAAGACTGTGTGAGGCTAAGTGGTTAGGCAAACCTGAGCAGCCATTTCAACGCGCTGTTGTACTTTACCGCTCAGATGGATCGCACCTTTGGACGGCATCCTCCAAGGCAGGGAACCTGCAACCACGAAAGAAAGTAGAGGACACCATTGCTCATGAACAAAAGGCGAGATGCTGGAAACAAACGCCGTTTGATGTGTGGTAGAGCGCATGAGCTGTAAAGAAGGGACCGGAGCACTCGGGCGGAGCCGCCAATCCTGACGATCGGCGCTGCATACCTTCACCAAGTGACATTAGACACAGTGCAGCTTGCTGGCTGCACCAGGAACCGGCCAGATGAATCTGCGAGGCCGGCGTCCGATAGCGATGATTGGCGAGGATTCCCGAGGCCGTTGCCGACAAGGATTTCGTCGGAGCTCCAGCTGGCGAGGCTAAACTCCCAGAGGTACCACCACTGCCATGGGTGCGGTGGCGGCATCTCCGAGGGATCAGTAAGATGCCTCTTTGCTTAACCGAGGAATCAGTAGGATGCCAGTGGGGTGGCGACACTGGGACTCTCTCAGTATCCCACCCCGTCTGCTGTGCCGCTGTACAAGAATGATCACGCTCGCTTGAACATGGTAGCGGTCTGTACATCCCAGTTTTAAGTCTTGGGAGACTACCGTTACTGATTTTAAGTCTCAGCAGATCATGGTCCCAGTTTAAAGTCCGGGCAGACCGAGAAACGCTAGTTTTACGTCGTAGCGGACGGTGGTAAGGCTGGTTTATGGTCTCAGCAGACCATGCTGTGGATGTCAGTTTTATGTCATGACCCAGGGACAAAGCTGTGCTAGTTTTACGTCTCAGCAGACGGCTACGTACCTGTGCCAGTTTAGCGTCGTGGCGGACGCGTGCAAAAGATGCCAGTTTTTCGTCTTGGCGGACCTGTACAACTTTGCCAGTTTTACGTCGTAGCGGACGGTCACCAAGTACCAGTTTAGCGTCGTGGCGGACGCGTGCAAGGCATGCCAGTTTTACGTCGTAGCGGACGGTCAATGCCAGTTTTACGTCGTAGCGGACGTTCGGCGCCAGTTTAACGTCGTAGCGGACGCTGGGCGCCATACCTGCTGTCGACACCTTCGTTGCATGTTAGATGAAGTACCGCTTTAGATACACATGATTCACAGGATTTGCCAACTCGTTGCCGTTGACGTCTGCCAGTTTGAACGCTCCGTTGCTGTATGCGTTGGTTACCAAGAAAGGGCCTTCCCAGTTTGCAGAGAACTTGCCTACTGGTTCACGCACAGCCTTGAGAACCAGGTCTCCTTTCTTGATCGGACGCTGCTGAAGATTATGATGATGCTTTTGTCTCTGCTTATCCTGATATTTCTCAATTGCCTCAAGAGCCTGTATCCGCTTCTCTTCTAATGACTCCAAATCCATTATCCGAGCTTCGGTGTGTTGAGCCTCATTTATAATGGTGGACAGAACCATTCTCAGAGAAGGAATTTGCAATTCGAGAGGTAGCACCGCCTCAGATCCATAAACCAGGCTATAGGGCGTACTGCCTGTAGCTGTCCTACACGTAGTACGATATGCCCATAGCACATAGAGGATCTGTTCGTGCCACCGCCTTTTGTTGCCGTCGAGCATTTTCTTGAGCAAATTGATGATTATCTTGTTAGATGCTTCAGCTTGACCATTTGCCTGCGGGTAGTAAGGAGAGGAAAAAGATTGCTTGATGCCTAGGTGGTCAGAGAAGGATTTGGTATCCGTGCTACTAAATTGTGGTCCATTGTCGGTCACAATAGTCATCGGGAGGCCAAATCGGGTTACGATATTGTCCAAGATAAAATGGCAAACCTGTTGAGATGTGATTTTCCGCAGAGGAATAGCTTCTACCCACTTCGTAAAGTACTCAATAGCGGTAATGATGAAACTATGCCCTGCAGAAGATTTTGGCGTGATGGGTCCTATGATGTCCAGTCCCCATCGTTGGAATGGCCATGTTATCTGTGTCGTGTGCAATTCTGTGGGTGACACGTGGATAAGGTTTGCGTGTCGTTGACACGTGTCACAGGTTTTGACCTTCGTCAGGCAGTNTTTGCGTGCCGTTGACACGTGTCACAGGTTTTGACCTTCGTCAGGCAGTCTCTGTAATGACGGAAAACGTCGGCAGCTGGAAATACCGACCGAGATTCCGTGTACACAGCTTTAACCACGGATCCGCGTGAGGGCTAAGCTGGAAAAACGAATCCGCGGTGCCCTGAACGGTCTTGTTGATCAGACAGGGACTTACGGGTCAGTAAAAGCAATGACGATTATGAGTTTTTGCGTGCCGTGATTTGGTGCGAGAGATTGTAAAACGGGAAGACAACGACGTAGATGGATCGCTACGAAGATAACGCCAAAACGCCGAAAAGATGCTAATCGGGAGAAAAAAAACGTGTACGTCGCAAAGATCAAAGATCTATGTTTCAATGCTGGATCGGATGTATGCTTGTGTGTATATTACGTTACAATGGGAGAAAACCCCCAACAACTGGATACAAAATGAGCACAAAACAACAAGAAAACTGTCTGGACAGAAGTCTGATCTACCTTGTAGGCCCAAAGCTTAGGTGCAGGAATGGTCAAGCTCTGAAGTCTGTCGATCTTTTGAACGATAGAACCTGCTAACTGGGCGAGACGACTCCGCAATTCCCGTTCTGCTTCTTTGCTTCGGGTAGATCTGCTGTTAGGGCTCAGGCGTGCTGTGTTCTGTTTCTGCTAAAGGATGGTGTTTGCAGCGATTACCAAAGGTTGCTCTTGTTTCTCTGTTCAAGGCGATAAGTGTTCCCTTGCTCAGAAAATGCTCTTGTCCTCTTGATCTGCTGCCAACAAAAAGCGATAAGTGCTCTGGTGCTCTGGTTTGTTAACTTGTCAACTGCTAACTCCCCCTGGATCTCCCCTTTTCTTTTTGTAAATTCGTCAGCCGGGGTATTTATAGGCCGCGACACGCGCAACCCTGATGATGTGGGCCCGAATGTCGCGGATCCCGTCGACGCGATTCTTTTAAGTCGAACTGCGACTACGCACAACACGCTCGTTTGCGTGCTGTGCGTGTAAAGAGCAGGCCCATGATAGGCGTGTCTCGGCTGCGTTTGCGCTCATTCGCGTTGTGTTGCGTGTATGAGCGCAACCTAGGTGTAACAACAACGCGCTTACGCTCATCACGCAACTGTGCGTGACGCAGCGTAAATGTAACATACACTCTCCACGCAGCTACGCGCGGTGGAGTGTAATCAAAGTGTAACTTACGCTCATCACGCAGCTGTGCGTGACGAAGCGTACCGAGCGCGTGCTTGTATTCTGACCTACGCACGAGCACGCATCACCACGTAACGTGCGTAAAGATCAGTTGCTTAAGCGTTGCGAGAATAAGTGCCAACCCGTCGTGTTTCTATGGATTTTGCTTAACCGTCCTGGAGCTTATTACGCTCATTACACTGCCGTGCGTGATGGAGCGTAAACTTGTCCTTGAACAAATTCGTCTTTAACTGTCTTGGAGCTTATTACGCTCATTACGCTGCCGCGCATGATGGAGCGTAAACTTGTCCTTGAACAAATCTGCCTTTAACTGCCTTGGAGACTATTATGCGCATTACGCTGCCGCGCGTGATGGAGCGTAAACTTGTCCTTAGATAGATTTGAGGCGTGTTCTCGCTCAAATTACGAATCTTCGCCTGAGGCCGACCCGTAATTTTCACGGTGTTTCAATGGCCCCTCTTTGTTGACGGTTAGAGGGCTTACCCGAAAAACGTCGACAAAAAATGCGAAACACCGGATTGGTAGAAGCAAGAACAACATGCATCCATGACTACTCAAGTGTTGCTCTGTTTATGTGAAAGGAAGGCTGGCGAGTATGAAAGGTAGAAGGGTGTAACTGAAAACAGGTTCGTGGAAGATGCAAACGGTGTGTTTATTTATGTCAACAGGAATGCTTTCAGACGAGCGTAGCGCGTCAATCTGAGATATCTCTGTTACAAATTGTAGTAGGAATGCGTGCAAAAAGGAGCATTGCGCATCATTTTTGCGATGTCTCTGCTAGCGTGAGTACGGAAAACGAAGATTTGCGTATGTGCATGCTGCGTATGGGAACTGGGTGGTGGGGAAGAAGGGAACAAGGATTAAGGTTAGACGCGTGTCGGGAAGAAATGTGCAAAGCTGAGTGGGTGGGCAAACCTGAGCAGCCATTTCAGCACGCTGTTGTACTTCGCCGCTCAGATGGACGCACCTTTGAATGACATCCTCCAAGTTAAGCAACCTGCAACCACAAAAGGAAACAAAGGACGCCATTGCTTATGGGCAAAAGGCGAGGTTCTTGGAACCAATGTTGTCTGATGTTGGGTCGAGCGCATGAGCTGTAAAGAAAGGGGCCGGAGCACTCGGGCGGAGCCGCCAATCCTGACGATCGGCGCTGCATACCTTCGCCAAGTGACATCAGACACAGTGCAGCTTGCTGGCTGCACCAGGAACCGGCCAGATGAATTTGTGAGGCTGGCGTCTGATAGCGATGATTGGCGAGGATTCCGAGGTCGTTGCCGACAAGGATTTCGTCGGAGCTCCAGCTGGCGAGGCTAAACTCCCAAAGGTACCACCACTGCCATGGGTGCGGTGGCGGCATCTCCGAGGGATCAGTAAGATGCCTCTTTGCTTGTCCGAGGAATCAGTAAGGTGCCGATGAGGTGGCGATACTGGGACTGTCTCAGTATCCCATCCCGTTTGCTGTGCCGCTGTACACGAATGATCACGCTCGCTTGAACATGGTGACGCTCTCTACATCCCAGTTTTAAGTCTTGGGAGACTGCCGCTACCGGTTTTAAGTCTCAGCAGACCATGGTCCCAGTTTAAAGTCCGGGTAGACCGAGGAGTGCTAGTTTTTCGTCGTAGCGGACGATGGTCAGGCTGGTTTATGGTCTCAGCAGACCATGCTATGAATGTCAGTTTCACGTCATAACCCAGGGACAAAGCTGTGCTAG
>MNCI01028940.1:0-14118 GCA_015680685.1 Gnetum montanum | reverse complement strand
CTTCCGACTTTAAAGATTTAATAGCTATATCGTCAACATAGTCATGCAGTTTCCCTAAGAGGTAATCGCTAAAGATGTATGTCATGGTTCATTGATACATTGCTCTGGTGTTTTTCAGGCCAAAAGGCATCATAGTGTAGCAAAAGATGCCCCAGGGCATCATGAACATTGTTGTCAATTGATGTTCTGGGTTAATGTGAATTTGGTTATAACCCGAAAAGCCATCCATGAAGGACAGAAGTGCATGCCCAGCTATCGTATCGACTAGTTGATCGATACTCGGTAGTGGAAAGTTATCCTTGATTATGGTCTTGTTTAGATCTCGGAAGTCTATGCAGATGCGTATGCTTCCAGTCTTCTTTGGGACGACTATAATGTTAGATATCCAATCCAAGTAATCGACCGCGTGGATGAAACTAGCCTAATACAGTTTGGTGATCTCATCATGCACCGCTAGTGTGATCTCTAGCTTGATTTTTCGTACCTTTTGCCTAATTGCTTTGATCTGCGGGTCTAAGATTATGTTATGTTGAATTAACCTGGGGTCTAGCCCTGGCATATCTTCGTATGACCACACAAATACCGTAATGTTGTCTTGTAGGACCTGTTTTATAGAATCGTGCATTTTCTGGTCTAGTAAAGAACTAACCATAAGCGTTTTGACCTCACCTTTATGTGTAACGATAGAAACCTCATTGAGGGGATCTTCGGTTATGTCCCTAGCCTCCAGGTCTAGCGTGCGCGTTGACTGTTCTGGCAATTCTGGGGACGTTTTCGTCGTGGCTATGGTTACGTCGTCAAGGGGGGGGGGGTTAATTTCTACTAGCGTAGGGTCGAATTGCCTAACTATCCTCCTGTATGGGCCTATCAAGGTTAGAGGTGCCGAAAATGTTGCGTCCATTTGCCGACCGTCCTGCAAAATCGTCAAATGCATAAATGATTAGGAGAGAGCATGACGTGGTGTTGTCGAACGTGGAAAGCTAACTGAATTTTGAATATTGTAAACAGGTTGTAATTAAGGCTACCCGATTACGAGGTGATAAGATATGGTAGTTTAACGTCATTTCGGATGGTGGCGCATGCGATATCTGCCGCATTAATACCTTGATTTTCGGGTTCCATTTTAGGAAAGTCCTGCTGAAATGAGATATCAAGTCAGTGATTCTTGCATATAAGTAAGTAGTTTCGGTGAGAATGGGCTACTGGCTGTCATGAATTCAAATTCCTAATTGTTACGAAGCGAGAGAAAGAGGAGGAGAAGGTTGAAACATGTAATTTGCAAAGGCGTGAACATGTGAAGCTGTGGAGGTTTTGAAATTGAGACAATGGCGCCTAAAGCGAAAAGAAAGAACACGAAATTGGCTAAGATCGACGAGGTGCAAGAGAATTTGGAGCGCGCTTCGCAGGCAGTGGTCGAAGTGAGGGACCCTACACCCTTGAACCGGTAGGCCATCTCTTGCATATTTATGTTATTCTAGAAGTGTTTATTGTTGTAGCGTTGTTCGCGTAAACGAGGGTTTTAGACTATGGACCTCGCATTAAGATGAGGGTTTAAAGGGGTTGCGTCTATCGTCTTTGTCAGGGACAAACCTTGCACTGTTGCAAGGGTTTTGGCAATTTCGGCATTGATAACTAAGCGTAATTTGTAGGTTTTCTGTATTTAATCACGCAAATGTGAATCAATATGTTGATCTATGTATTACGTATTCATACAGTATTATGCTAAAGCCTGTCTTGATCGTGTTAGACATCGTTGGGGTTTTGTGCTGCATAAACCCGATCGTGCCTAATGTCCCACCCCCGCAAACGCGGTTGCATGGGAAGGCCATATGGTTTCGAAAGGGTGCGCTGGAGTTTTTGCAGTTCTTACTAAGCAACTACAGCATTATTATATGGTCTAATTTGTCCGGCGATATTGCCGGTGCCATTCTAGAGCACCTGCTAGTGGGTTCTGCACAGGGGATTCTAACTTTCTTGACAGACGGAGCCATCGATACTGGACACCCCGAGGACCGAGAACTTAGCGCCCGAGGTTTGAGGTGCTTGGGCTGGATCTGGAAAATGGCCCAGTTCAGCTGCTACCACGCATATAACACTCTGTTCGTGGCTCGCCATGTCTCGACCTACTTCCAGAACCCAGTAGGCACTGTGTATTATTCAGGTGAGTAAGTAGTTTTGTTGACTGTATTTTTGTTATATGTCTGTTGGCTGGGTTTTGCAAAGCGTAAGATAAGCCTATGTGGTATGGTACAGGTTTTTTATTCATGAGAAAAGGTTAGTAGGGGATGGTGATACGTTGTCATGGACCGAAATGGCAATAAAGGCGTTTACCTCAACTAGCAACATACACGCTGATGTGATAGGGCAAATCGGCTTCGACATTCATGAGTACCCCACTCGCTATGCTGACACTTTCGAGAATTGCCAGAATCTCAGGTGGCTACATGATGACTGGACCTTGGATCCGCCCCTTACCATTGAGGACGTGCAGAGGAACCTTCCTCCATTTCCTTTGCCATTTGGCCCTGGTAAAACTACGGCGTATTCTATTGTTGCGTGGTGTAGTTGTGAATTTTGAACGCTGCATAATAGTATTTTTGTTTGACCTGTGTCTTACGTTGTTCAGTCAGGGAATCCCAGGAGATTACCCTTACAATTTCCGGCCGCAAGGCGAATACCGTCCTCTTCCGCTACAGCGACATCAAGGATGCACAAGGCTGGCTCGGCCACGCGGCGGCCCTAATTGCAGTGGTCACCAAGATCCGAGAAGCGAGGCTAATGCATTTATTTTTAGCTGCAACTCCTGATGTCCCCGCCAGTGAAATGCTAATCCTTGTCAACTCCTTCAGCGAAAAGGCGGAGCGTTTTTGCATGCGCATGCATAACGTGCATGTAAGTTTTGACATTGATGCTCAGCTCTTTGCAGACCTCTTTGGCACCCCCTCTGACGGCCTTCCCATAGACGAGAAGGCGAAGAGGAGTCTTGACTACCAAAAGTGGCTGGAGGAGTGGGTAAGGGTCAAGAAGGAGCCTAAAGGGATTCCTTGTGAAAGGATCAAACTAGGAGTCGCCAAGACAGTTTATCCCCTTTTCTGGGCCCGAACTTTCCCCAAAACGCTCTCGCAAGGGAAGTTCTTTTCCATAGAGCAGACCTGTATTATGTGGGAGGTTCTGGAAGAAGGGACCCAGTTCAATTGGGCAAGCTATTTTGTTGCGGGACTACACACTGAGATGATTAGGCTTCGCAAGAAGCTCGAGTTCATTTTAATGTGCATTACGCCTTCTTCATAGCTTGCTTTCAGCGTTTTGCTAAGTTTTTAGTCATCCAAAGGAATGGGGTCTGGGTGCAACAAGACCGAGACCAGCTATCCAAACCTTGGATTACACATATCCTCAGCACTACCCATGGGCAGGATCCTCTGGAAGGGATTGGAGAGTCCCTATCGATAACGACCAAGGGTTTGGTGGTGTCTCGACTACGAGGCCCCAACAATGTAGGCAGTATAATGCCTACTTACACTGGCGACGCCTCACGAGGGAAACGTTTGGCGGTGAAAATTGTAGAACCTACAGCTCAGCGTAAAAGGCTTCGTATAACCGAGGCCTCTGCGGAGCCTGGGAGTGGCGTAGGCTGAGCTGTGGAGGTCAGGGTTCAGCGGAGTAAACCTCCACCTAGTAAGTGTGAAGAGATGTATTGAAAGCTGTATTACGCAATGTTTATTTAGAATATTTGGAATTATATATTAAAAGTATTGTGATATGACCAGTAAAAATTACGGAGCAGCTGACCCCTAAAACAGGGGCAGTGATGCTAATTCGTGAGGAAGGGGCCCCAGTTTTAGAAAGAGAGGCCCTAGCTATTAGAGTGAGCCTTGCACAAACCCTTGTGAGTGAGGAGGCCCCAGCTATTGGAACCAACGACGCACAGACTCATGTGCGTGAAGAGGAGAAGGAGGCGGAAGATGTTGGCGAAGTTGCCACCGTCACCGGTAGAGGTAATGAGCGTGTTGGAAACTTTGTAGAATTATGTTAATAATTAGAGTTTCTAACTTAACTACGCTACAGGAGAAGGGGATATGTCTGCATCCACCGTTGTGAGCAGAGCGTGGGGAGACTTTCCTGACAAGTTCGCCTTCATGGAAGGCGTTGTCAACGATATGATCGAGTGTCTCGAGCGCGTGGATCCTGAAGTTGGTATGTTGTAGCTATAAAAGGTTTATTTTACTACACAGTGGTAATGTATCATATACAATGATAATGTTTGCTGTTAGGAGCTCGCCTTCGATGGGATCCAACGGAGCCCATTGATTTGGACACAGTGGAGCCTCCATCGGATGGGGTGGTCGTGCCACGCCACATTTATGAGGAAATGAGTAAATGTGCGTTACGCTCGACTTGCTCCTTATGGGAGAGTAAAGGTGTGAATGAAAACCTTTGGAAAAGGCTGCAGAGGTCAGATCAGAAGTTTGAGTCTCTAACCAAAGAGGTTGGAGACCTAAAGTCGCGATGCGAATTCCTACAGGCATGGGAGATGGGTGACGAGGACTGGCATACCATTGTTAGTGACTACTCCCATTATTGGACCGCCATCAAAAATAGCGTGCCAACCAGTTGGGCGTTGGTAGATCAGAGGATGCAGATAGAGCTCCTAGCTCAGAAAAGCCAGGATTGGAGGGATTACTGTGCAAGTGTGCAAGAGTGGGGGCAGAAGGAAAAGGACCACAAACATTTGTATAAGCGAGAAAGCATCACTTATCATAAACTTTACTGCGATTCTACTGTCAAAGCTCAATCCTTGCAAGTCTTCCTTGACGTTATTGGATCATTCAAAGCCTTCAAGAAGTTCGAAGAGCAGGTGACTATAAGTGCATCCCCGGAAAGGGAGATGACTCTCCCTGGGGACCAGACTACAGTCCCTACATTCTTCCCTAACCTGCCTCGCTGGACTAGCATGGAGAAAGGGAAGGTGAAGGCTGGAGTTGCCTTGGGAGATGATGTGTGGTCAGACCTAACTGAGGAGGAAATTATGAAGTGCCTGTGGGCCGGCCTAGAAAAGCTTCCTTTTTCTACGGAAGTAGGGCCATCACGAGTAAGTTTAATCATGACTAAGTCTAAATTTTCCTATTGTGTTGTCATGTTTTGTCTTGCTAATATGTTTTCTATATCTAGGTGCCTGAAGGGGACAGAGAAGACGAGCAGGCTGGGGAGCAAGCATAGGAAGAGGATCGTAGTGATGCAGATTGTCCCCCTATGTTGCCAGTGCCAGAGCAAGGACCCCATGAGGAGGAAATTCCTCATGAAAGAATACTTCCTAGAAGAGAAGGTCCACTAGAGGATGATCCATTAGGGGAAGAGCTGGACTTAAGAGATACTGGTGACAATGGCATTAGGGGAGATGCGTAATTGTGGTTTACGCATAGTTTTATTGATGGGAATCAACACTGGTTATGCTAATGACTGGAAAACTAGCTACGAGATTTTTGTGGCAATTTTAAATGCTATTCATTTTTGTTTTGTCTTTTGCATTTTTATCTACAAAGCGTAAGCGTAATCATTAAGGATTTTTCCTAAGTTATGCCAATGGAATGGAAGAGCTAGTTTAAGGCCATTGCGGGCCATATGCGTAAACTGGGGACTGGTTTTAGGCCATTGCGGGCCACTGGTGGCATTTGCGTAATCTAGAACTAGTTTTAGGCCATTGTGGACCATCATAGGAGTCTGCGCAAACTGGAAATTAGTTTAAAGCCGTTGCGGGCCATAACTAGTTTAAGGTCGTTGCGGGCCATAACTAGTTTAAGGCCATTGCAGGCCCTAACTAGTTTAAGGCCATTGCAGGCCCTTTGCGTAATATAGGGAGCGTAGATGATGACAGTATACAATTCTACGTAATTAGGCTAAAGTGATTAAGCAACATGAATAACATACGTAAAATAAATGCAATAGCAACATGAATAGCGTACATAAAAAAATGTAATAGCATAAAGAGATGGAAAGCGTAAAAAAATTGGAAACCTTTAGAGCGTAAATATGTATTGAATAAAAAAAATAGACTGCTGAATGCAAACGGCGACAGCTGATAAAAACGTGATAATGTGGGTAAATGCCATTCTTCAACCATCAATCCTCAGTTGTCTCTTAATGGCCTTCACGTTGAGTGTTGTGTAAGGGCGAGGGGATTTACGATCTAACTCCTCTATGCTGCCATCCTGAAATGGCAGGTTGGCCCAGGCTAGACCGTCATCATTAGTGTCGATTTGTTGAGGGATTTGGGGATAGGTTTGATCATCCGATGTTTCTATCTCCAAACCCCGTTCTTCTTCAATGTTGTTGACAGTCCTGGGGGTGATTTCATCGCCGCGTATTACAACCTCCCCTCTAGCGTAGGGAAGGTGTATCTCTTGGTGTATCGGTGATGAAACTGCCCTCAGCTGGGCTAACCACGACCTCCCTAAGATCAAGTTGAATCCAGGCATCTCCTTGACGACTAGGAATGTGGCCTCTGTTGGGAATTGATTTCCTGCCACAAATTCGATACGAACCGTCCCTTTGACCTGAACCCTTGCCCCATTGAACGATTTTATGCAAGCTATCATCGTGGGAGTGATCTGGTCGACTAGACCCAACCTATCCACGATGGAATAAGAAATGACGTTTGTAGTTGCGCCATCGTCCACGTGTACCCTCCGGATTTAGCACTGACCGACCCAAATGATGATGAACATGGGTTCAGTTGTCACCTAACCTTTCTTAGGATCGTCTTTGATAGACTCGTCATGAAAGGTCAGCGAGGTAGGCCTAGATTTCTCAGCTTTGGAAGGAAACATGACAATATGTATCGCTTCCTCCTCCGCTGGCAAGCTTTCATTCATAGATATGGATGTAAGCATGCGAACCATAGCCTCACGGTGTTGCCGGGACGTCATAAGTAGGTCATAGAGGCTCAGTGTTGTATTTTTCTGTTTGAGAGCCTGTTTGACCTGCGTAAATGCATCGAGGAGGTCCTTCTCTCGGTTGGGTTGTTTATCTCTCTTGTCCTCTTCCATTCGGCCCAAGAGATGAATCTCCCGAGGTGGAACGGTGTCAGTTGGGGGGTTGTTCTTTCCCTTGCTGGGAGGAGGTGGCTACGCTTCCGCACCTTTATTCTATTTCTAAGGTACAGGCGAAGGCACAAAGGCCAGGGGCCTAGGCTTAGGGAAGCCGAGTGTAAAATGATCTTTCATCGCGTTAACAGAGGTGTCCTCTCCCTTTCGCTTGTCAGGTAATGATTGACGATTTTGGTTAGATGTCTGCCCCTGCGTGAGAGGAGCAGCCAGTGGTTTTGGCGCCCTAATGATGAAGGGTGCCCTAGGCATGGGCGTGGACAAAGCCGTGGCTTGTCTGTTACTGTGTGGCTGAGTAATATTCTACGAAGGTGCCCGTATAATGAAAGGTGACCTCGAGACACCATTGGCTACCGATGAAAGGCTTGCCCCCCTGGTGAGTTGGTAGGTACACGCAAAAAAAATGGTTGTTTGGGTGGTACTTTCCTCTCACCATCCATACTCACTACATTGATCGTGTAAGGTGCGTCATTTGCGTTCAGCGGATCCTTATACACATGCAACGCTTGGTTTTCTGGACACGTTGGATTACTGCCGTCTAATTTTAAATGACCGTCGTTGATCATGCATTGAATATCGTCCTTCAACGCCTAGCAGTAATCTGTGTCATGATCACATAGCTAGTGGTAGTCACAAAAATGGTCCAGCCTGAAAGATTTCGGAACTGGTGGCTCGTTAGGCAAGGGTAAAGAAGGATTCTTCAGCAGTTCACAATGACGTCTGTGATGCTTCAGAGCTTCTTCGGATACCCTTTTGGATTGAATGTATCCGACCCCTAACAATTGTTTCAACAGTTCTGAATGTTTTACAGGCAGGGCTGTATACTTTGAGTGGTCTTTACGCTCAAAGTTTGGCTTTGGCTGGGGAGAGCTTTCAAGGGCAGTTGTGTCCTGGCTAGTGCTACCTGCATTGGCCGTGGTCTCAGGAGGCGCTGTAGGCACTTTCTTATTCTTGTTCTTTGTGCCCTCAACCAACGTAGCCACTGTCGTTGTTGTCGCTTTGCCTTTGTCCTTGCCTTTGTTGTGTGTGTTTTTGTAGGCAACATACGCCGAGTCTTTGCTGGCCTTCGTAGCATCTTGAATGCTTCTAATCTGAGGGAAGGCCTAATGTAAGAAGTTGGGGGAAAGATAATACAGCTTTGACTTGATGAAGTCATTGACTACTCCTTTAAAGATGGCCAGCAAATGTGAGTCTACGATTGGCTCACGGATTTCATTCAAAGTAGCATTCCAGCGCTGTATGAACTTCTGGACTGGTTCGAGAGGATCCTGTTTTACTCCCATGAGTTGATCTAACGTGACTTCCGGTTTTAAGTTGTACTTAAAGCGAGTCATGAATTGTGTCAGCAGCTCTTCCAATGTTGAAATGGAAGAGCGTGGGAGGGCTCGATACCAATCTAGAGCTTTCCCTGTCAAAGACGTAGCAAAGACTCGGATAATCGTGTGAGACCATTGCTACAACAACAAGGATTCGGATCTAAAAGTGACCAAGTGAGCATTAGGATCTCCCTCCCCATTATACTTGGTAAAATGAGGTAAGGACATCCCAGGTGGCAACGACAACATGGGGACCGCTGGACTAATGGGATCATCTTGGTAAAAGTCCATGATCTGTACAGTGTCTGAGCCAGCGGCTTTAAGACACCTTACCTCCTCTGTGAGGGTTTGAATGAGTAGAAAGGCTTGGTCCAGACCTGTTGCTGAAGGTGTCTGTGCAGTAGGAGCAGGGGGCTGACCTGGGAAAGCAGGGCTAGGAGGTGGAAATGATGGGATGGTTTGGCCAGTAGATGGTGGGGCGAGGATCCCTGCAGGTAGGGGTGCTTGTGCAGACCACCATCCACCGGTTTGGGAAAAGAGATTGGCTGCCATCGGCTGCGCGGGATAAGGATAGGGATATTGCGGGACCACCTGCAGAATATGCGTTGCGGGTGCCACCGAGGGTTGCACACCGTACACCGCAGACTATTTGTGTTGTGCCACGGGGTAGGTCCACTGACTCACAGCAGGCTGTTGGATAGGCATCTGTGGCTGCACGACGGCGGTGATCTGCGGGGTTGGAGGGGGTGGCAAAGATAAGGTTTGCACTGGGAGCATTGTTGATATAGTGTGGGGTTGGATTTGAGGGATGAAATGGGGCATGGTGGTCGCTGGAACCACCGCCGGAATGCTGAGCACACGTGGTGAGGAAATCGCCCCCGTGTTATTGTGGGGTACTTGCATTTGCAGCCCAGAGGGCTACGCAGTGCCTTGCGGAATGATAGGGACGTGCGTCTGTGCGGTCATGGCCAGGTTGAGCTAGGCGGCTTCTCCGTTAAGAGGGAATAATGGGTTGACGTAAGTGTGGGGACTAAGAGTGTGATACGAATGCTCAGACTGGGCTGCAAACTCATCATCTTCTTCCTCCCCATTCTGGGGTTCCGTCATAGCCCGTGTAGCCTGGCTCTTAGCCATGACCAACTGGGTTATAATTTCATGTTGCTGGTCTGTTAAAGGGATGATATCATAGGATGTTGGGGTGAAATCCTGGCCCCCTCGATGGATCATCTCAAAATTTCGCTTCGCCTCAATTTCGACTCGGCTAAGGGAAAGCTTTGCCTGGATCTTGACACAGATAAAGTTGTATTCCTCAGGGGTCACGACAGTAAATATTGGGTCTTTGCCTTGTAGCCTCAATGACCGAAGCGATGGTCCCTGAGGTCCCGCTACACCAGGAGTTGGCCTGGTGACAGCGATAGGGTTCATAGATGTGGCACCCAAGTCAGCGGTGACCATGGCAGTTGTGGTTGTGTATGATGGATCCATTGATCAAGTAGATTAATTGACAATAAAGGACTAGATCTAAGAGAAAAAGCGATGGACAAAGAAGATCGCGTTTAGGCTTTCTACCCTGCAGGATTCCAGAGGAATCATTAAGGTAACTGATCTACACCTCACGAACGTTCGTAAACTTCCGTATAGGTATTACGTTCAAGTTTTCGGCAACGCGGGTATAGATCGCTAAGAGGGCTACCCGTAAAAAATATGAATCGAAGCCTAGGCCCTCCATTTAGCACCAGAAAACTATAACAACGGAAAATTTCGGCAGCTGGAAAATACCAAACAAAATTCCGTGTACAAAGTTTTGACCACGGATCCGTGCAAGGGCTATGCTGGAAAAAAACGAATCCACGGCACCCTGAACGGTCTTGTCGATCAGACAGGGACTTACTAATCAGTAAACCGATGGAAATCATGAATGTTGCATGGAATGATTTGATTCGACGAGTCGCAAAATGAGGGGAAAACAATGTAGATGAATTACAACGATGATAACACTAACACGGTAAGCAGAAGCGAATACGAGAGAAACACGTGGTTTCAAGATCTATGTTTTGACTTGAAGAATGAATACTTTGTATACCACATTACAATGGGAAGACCCCGATTACTTGATGTAAAGCAAACACAAAATAAGAAGAAAACTGTCCAAGCAGAAGTACAGAATGAAGTCCGATCTACCTCGTAGGCCAGAGACGGGATGTAAGGAAGGTCAAGTACTGACGTCTATTGATCAACTGCTTCTGATCAATAGAAACTCACAAACCACATCAGATGATCTCTTGATCTCTGATCTGCTCCTTTTTTTCCTTAGGTAGTCTTTGCTCGAAACTGCCGACGATCACCAATGGAGAAAGTTGTGTCTTCGCCAAAGGGGTAATCGCTCCTACTGCCAATGCTCAAGCGAAATATGCTCTTGTCTCTGTTGAAAGATATTGTTGCCAAATGATTGCTAGAAAATGCTGCTCTTTCTCTCTCTGTCTAGGAGTTTTCTTTGTTCTGTCTTATTGCCTCTATTTTTTCTTTGCCAACTAGGACATTTATAGATTTGACAACATGTGGAGAAGGGATGGCTATGATGACACGTGTCTCAGACCTTTTGCAATGCCGTTGACCTAACCAGCTTTATGTTGAACTTTATGATTACACACAATACGCTCATTTGCGTACTGTGCGTGTGAATAACAGACGTGCGTCGGGCATGTCTTAGCTGACTTTAGGCTACATTATGCTCATTCACGTTGTGTCCCATGCAAGACCGTAACAAAGCATGAAAACAATGTATTCAAGCTATTTTACGCTCGTTTACGCCGCCGAGCGTAGTGAAGCATAAACGATGATTAGCTTGGCAATGCATTACGCTGAGATACACTACGTTGCGTAACTAGCGTAAGGTGATCTATCCGCAAGAAAAGGAAAAAGAGTTGATCTGTTATGCTTCTTTTGACCTTTTCGAAGCTCATTACACTGCCATGCGTAACAGAGCATAAACTCGGCCTTGGACAAAAGACTTAGCAAAATATACGAGAAGTCGCATATTACGCTGCTTAAGCCTCTCTAGATGCCGAAGTCAGTCGCCTTCTGATACTAGACCATGTTGAACAGAATCATGCTAAGCGTCATTACGCTACGTCGCGTGATATAGCGTGCAAAGATAAAACATAGTGATGTTGGAAATCTGCAAAGGAAATCGAAGACTTGATGCTACGTGCCTCTTTGTCTTACTCTGCCTTGTTCTCCCTTCTGGAATTCGGTAATGTATTCTTGCCTGATCGCGAATATTTGCCTGAGGCCGACTCACAATTTTCGCGGTGTTTCACAATTCAATGCCTACAAATATTTAACCTCAAAATACTTAACAATCTTTTACTTTTAAGCTTAGAACAAATGTCATAAAGTAATCAAATATAGCTTACAATAACAATCAAACACATCACAACATATCATAGGATAATTAATCATCATCAAAGTTCTAAATTATATTTAAAGAAGGCACAATCAAACACATAACATATAGTCTAGTTCTCATATCAAGTTAAAGTATCATAGTCGTTAATATCTAGCCAAATAAGAATGATGTTAGGCCAAAAAAACAAACAAAAACATAACAAAGTACAAAATAAACTAAACATAAGCATACATTTTCTTGACAAAACAACACAACCCAAAATAAACACAAGTACATCTATTTTAGTAAAAGCAATCAACCACAAAGCATCAAGGCCTCTTTTTGTCATAAAAAGTTGGACTAAAGGAACATCATAAGCTTAAAGAAAAACTAATTAATCAACCACTAAAGCTAGTCAAACATATGAGAGAGAAAGCATAATATAAAGCAATCAAAGAAAATACAATAGGAAAGATTTAGTGAACCACAAAGATCATAGATAACAAAGACTATGAACATGAATAAGTGATTTTTGACAAATAGTGAGAATTTTAATCAAGTTGAAAAAAATATAGGATTAATAGAAACAAAGAATAATAGAGCACTATCAAATATCTAGGTTAGATTAGAAGCAAAAATAAGTATTTAAATATAGAAAGCATATGAAAATTTCATAAAGTTGAGCAAATCATATCTTGGAATAGTAAAAATACCTAGAACAAGTAAGGTGAATACCAATGGCATTCCAACAATGAGAAGAAAGAAGAAGCTAAACTAAAGAAGATATTAAAATCTTCTGCATCACTTAAGCTCTTCTAGGTCAACTCCATCCTTCACAAATAAATTTGAATTTAGTGTTAGACTCATCTTCTAGAAATGATTCTCATGAAGGAATACATGAATCAATTGGATATTCTTTTTATGATTGATGAACGGCGAGTAACCCCTATGGCCAACCATACAAATCAAAAGCATTCACACACAATTTAGTCAAATTTTTTGGATGGGACTAGTGGTGGCATCTAGATCATTATGTCTTAAAAGCAATTCACTATCTTGCCACTTGGACTAGCGGTAGCTTTGTCATGTATAATTTAGTCCAAAGTGAGGCATATTATAACTAATGTTATTGTAGCCTTATATTACTCTTACTAAAAATAGAGAAATTAGTTATTTAATCTAATTAACAATGAGAACTAAAGTTTGAACTAGCCTACAAGTGATGAGTGTCCACTCCCAGCTTGCAAAACATGCCTTAAACCCATGTATCCACTATTGGGATTACCAAGTTCTATGCTACTAGGCAAACCAAGCAATAATGCTGCTAGGGTTACCAAGAAAATATGTGTTTTCACTTAGAACGGGTCACACTCATTCCGTCAATTCATTAATATGCATGGAAATGTAAATATTAACTAAGTACATGAAAACTAAATTGCATGGAAAGTAAATCTAATCTAAGTTAAAGTGTTGCAATGAATAAGAATCAATCTCGATCATATTGCCACTTATGGAATGTGTCTAGGTACATTGCCACTCAAATAAGACATCATATAACTGACTCAAATTGATGCTACGGGCACTCATTGATTGTTCTCTAAGATTATAGAATAAAACTATAAGAGTGCAGCTTCTTTATTGGAAAAAGAATGCCTAAACTATGCATCCAAGTTTTATATCTATAGGCTGGCATGCATCCCACAATATCGAATATTTGACATCACTTCTTGGGCCCTGATTTTGGGTATCTGATATCAGGGCTTCAATCTCGGATATCCAATATCGAAGTTAGATAAAATACACTTCATTGTACCCCTACAACTAAATCAAAACTTATTCTTGAGTAAACAAAAGGAAAAAGAATCCCCTTACAAAATATTAACAAGGTATGGGATTACTGACTAACACTAACTACTAACTAACTCTGAGTGTCACATTACAAAATTTTCTTTCAAGGGGATGCATACAAAATGAAAAAGTAACAAAAATCCTATTTAAGATTACAAAATTTGTAGAGGTTTTCAAAAATCTATTGAAGATGATTCTTTTTGTTACTACTAGCAGTGGTAGATTTCCAACTTTAATTGTTATGTTGATGCTTCTTTGGTTATGTACAAAATTCTTAAAGGATGGACTGAAATTTCTTATTATCCCATGGATCTAGCAACCATGTGATGTTTGAGCTACTATCTTATATGTATTATGATTTGTCCATGGACATATTTTTCATTGTCCCCCTTTTAACTTCATTTTTGTACTTATTAAAAGGCCTTCTTCCGTAGGCATTTCTTTAAGTAGCACCTATAGTCACCAA
>MNCI01028931.1:54446-95473 GCA_015680685.1 Gnetum montanum | reverse complement strand
CAAGCTAGGATGATGAAGAGGAAATAACTCAAGAAGATAAAAGGGCAGAAAATATCTACACTAGGTATGATGATAGAGACAAAATCAAGGAAGAGGTAGATGGCACTTGAAAATATTCAAACCTCATCTACATGCCTATCATAGATGATGATACTAGCATATCTAATGATGATGATCAAAAAATCAAAACTAATGAAGAAAGGTATGACCTTTTGTGCAATGAAATTTTATCTTTTTAAAACCTTTGTATAAAATTAAAGAAGAAATCAAAGAACAAGGATCGAGATCTATCATTATTAAATTTGAAAATTTTAGACCTCACAAAAGAAAACTCAGACCTATGGAATAAGAAAAAAAAATTTCCTTGTCCTATGATCAGATTAAGAAAGAACTTGCAAATGCTAAACTCATGAATGAGAAGCTATTAAAAGGAAAAGAATTTTTCCTAATAGATCTTGGAGAAGGAAGAATTCCACATGATAAAAGTGGGTTAGGATCTTATTCATAGAAAGAAGCATCTACACAAACTTCATCCCAATAGAAGGTTCTCCAAAAATTGAATAGGCACTACATTCCAACCAAGAGCAACTCCAAGGTTTGATTACTTTAACCACAATATAAAGGTTAGATTTTATTATTGTAATATATTTGGGTATATGAAATGGAATTACAATTTAAAATATTATCACATTAACACTTAGTAATATCATAATACTTCTTGGTCTTACCCAAATGCACTTAGAAATAAAATATTATAGGATAAAACAGAATGAAGGAAGAATCAAAAGGATAAAGAAAACAAAAAGGTGTGGAGAATCAAATGAAAAGAAGGAAGAGAAAGAGCTCTCAAAAATTTTGTGAAAGGGAGCAAGACATTAGAAATAAATGAAATTGGTATGAAAGGAGGAACTTTGAAAGAAGAATCTTAGTTCCAATCTTCTCAGCCATCTTGATCTCCATCGACAATCAAGGTAAATAATGGTAAGTATAGTTATAATCATCATTCCTGAACTTGATGAGATTAGACTAGACTAGTTTATTTGAAAATACAAAGAAATTTCCTCTTGATCATGTATATTATTAACCTATGATATGTTATAACAACCTATTTGTGCTACTTTTAAAACTTTTTATTGATAAAACATGTTTTGGAGTTTTAACTAAAATGTATTAGTTTGAAGTGATTTAAAGCCCTTAACTTTAACTCATGGACCAAAAGCTCATTGTTGAACATTCATTGTTGTGTGAACATATATGTCTTTTGTTCTATACTCTTAATTAAGCTATAATATGGCATTGTTACTTTCTTGTGAAATCATAAAGTCCAATTATTTTTAAAATATTTTTATGTATGGTAATTAAAGCACTAGAATTAATATCTTTAATGTAATTTATGTATCTTCTACGAAAAGCAACATTTCCAAAGAAATTTCTTGAGCATGTGAATTATTTTCTATCTTTGTCATAAGGTTCAACTAATGGGAGAACTTTCTTTTAAAATTCTTCAAACTTTATCTTGATATGATACTCTAGATTTATGGAGTACATCACCCAACCCTTGTGTAATTCTTAATGTTGTATGATTTTTATGCATATTTTCTTGTGTTGATTTTTTTTTATGATGATTTCAAGATGTTTTACCATATTTTAAGGTGTTTTAGACTTATTTTGATGATCCTAGGAGGTTTATGGGACTATGGGCACTTGTTTGATGGTGTTTAGAGGTTCCAAACCTCAAAATGAGAATCTTTATTTTTGGCCCTAGTAGGTTAGACGTTTTCTCTAACAACTAGATATATTAATTGCATTTAAGACATCTTATTTGTATAGCAAACATCTATCTTAGGAGGTACATAGGCAAAGTAACCCATGAATGAAAATTTAAGCAATGGATGCATTACAAAAGTTGAATACTATAGTTGTTATTATGATTTTTGGATCCTCAATGTCTAATCACATAGTCCTTCCTTTCAAAAGGGATTCCGTATTAACTATTGATGGGACGTGATATCGCATGGGCCGCGATATTGCATGTACGATATCGCAGTGTGCCGCCAAATCTATAAATAAGAGGTGGCTCTTCCTTGGTTCTCCATCTAGATCTAGACCATAGACAAAATCATGCAGTTTTTCCATTCCAGAGTTAGAGTAATTTCCATGTGCTTGCAGTAGGAGTCCCAAAGTGAATGGATCTTTATTCAATCAAAAATTGTACCTGAGCACAAGTTTGTGTACAAAAATAAGGACAAGTTTTTCGATAAACCTTGCAGTGCATGGACTAAGCTAAATAGGACTTTAATTATTATTATTTATTTTTCATCATTTAAATGCTTTATTAGTTAATTAAATCTTTCTCAAACCTTCTCCCATGGTTAAGTGCATTCAGTACGACCACTTCAAACACGTGCATTACGGTTGGTAATCCCAACAACGAATAGCGTTTGGTAATCCCAGAAGGTTGCATTAGTTCAAGGTGTTTGCAGTAAGTGGGAATAGATATTAATGCTAGGTTAATTAAGGCTTATTTAGTTAAAGTTAGTTAATTAGTCTCGTTCACATTTTCCCTCCTAGCATAGGCAATAAAACATAAAAGATATAAAAATCACATACCTCAGACTTACTTAAACATACAACCATGAAAAATACAAGTAATTCTAGGAAGATAATGAACGATTAACCTTAAGTGTTCCATAAGACATGTAGGTACTTTTTCTGTGGAGTTCCACAGGATCGTGCATGTAACGCTCATATTCATATGGTTGACTGTAGGGGTACCTCGCCACTCATCATTAGCACCTTTTCCAAGGACTAAGTTGTTTGTGCATTAAGTTGGACATAGGAAATGATCCATATCATTAGGAAGCTTAAATGAACCCTTAAGGTTAATCAAAAGAAATTTTAAGAAATGATCAATAGCACACCGAGTAAGATAACAATGTCTTCTTTTTTTCATAAAAGCACTTCACCACCTAGGGATCACACAAGAGATAGTCAATGGTCTAACACACATAACCCAGATCCGCTAGTTCCCCAAGAGTATTGGGTAGTGTATACTCATCATGCTGAGTATACACAATTTTACCTTTATCCTCCATCAGGATGAACAACTTTGTTGGCAAGACTTGCAAGGTAACATAGTGTTACCCCCAGATCAGGTAGTCCCTAACATTCTTCTTCGTGCTCTTGCACAAATAGAAATGATGTAGCTATATGTTGAATACATTGTAGAAGATTATGACACAAGGGACTACCATCCCACAGAAGTGCAACATCAACGGAACTTGTGGCAGGAGAGTCTCCACACATCGTTGAAGGCCAAAGGCCCCCATAATGCTTTGCCCATCAGACGAGAAGTTAAGGGTGGTGAATCTATCTCAATAGGTTCTCCACAAGATGATGTTTCCTCTCCTAAAGATAGTGTGGAGGTAGGGTGTTAGAACCTATGCTCCACAATACACAACCCTAGTTCTGATTCCCATGAACACCAAGTGTTCACTGAGGGAGCACAAGCACAAGATAAGGGTAAGCATTCTGATCGTCATCACGATCGGGACAGTAGCCACCGAAGAGAAGGTAAGAAGCATATTCATGGTGATGGTTCCCCTTCTTCTTCCCCTTCATCACATCATTCAACCTCTCCTTCCATATTAGGATGTAGTCACAAAGAGCACAATGGTGAGGATAAGGGTAAGCAAAATGAGAGACCTCAACGAGAGTCGAGAGCAAGGACGAGGGAATTCTAGAGAGTCAAGGCATGAAAAAAGGGAAAGTAGGGAACTACATAGGCATCATATATGTCATGAGAGAGATGATCATGATGAACCCCTACTAGCAACCTGGAGTATGTTAGATATTACAGACGCCATTAGAAGACCTACAAGGCACTAGAAAGATAGCCGAATCAAGAGATTGGACATGAATAATATCCCACGATTTGAGGGGGGATACAATGCTGATCCACAAAATCACTTACAGGCATTGCACGATGTCTATGCCTTGAAAAATATTGAAAATTAGTGTTAGAAGTTAAATTTTTTCCCTAGGACACTCATAAAAGAAGCAGAGAGTTGGTACTGGTCCTTAGAGCCGAAAATCATAAGGAGGTGGAGTACAATGCTAGAATTGTTTAACAATAAATACCAAACATACTCTAGAGTGTCCAACTTGTGTAATCAGATCCAAGGATAGAAGCAAGGTAATCATGAACCCTTGGATGCTACCATGGGCTGATATTATGCATTACTGCATTGTTGGCTGGGCCATGGTTACGCACAACGGGATGAACTACACCACCTCGTAGATGGGATAAGACATGAAACTAGGAGAACCCTTGGGACATATGCCTAAGGGAGATTATCCAAACTTAGATCCCATGAAGTTCATAGATTGTTGAAGCAAGTAGCTAAAGAAGAAGGGGAGCTATGTAAAAGAGAAAGCGTGGAAGAATATAACCACGATCCTTCCCTCCGAAAGAAGGGAGTGAAATTTTGTGAGGAAGTGAATGAGTCATCACTCGAAGAGTTGGTGAATAGAAAAACCTTGCTGCTTCAGAAATTAACAACGGAAGTGTCAGTTAAGGTAGATAAAATATAGAGCTACTTAGATAGTAAGAGTAAAATTGTCCTAAAAATCGTAGAGGAGTTTAAGAAGGAATGAAGTAGTGACCATGATAAGAAAAAATAGAGAGATTTAGGCCATACATGTGACAAGGGTAAGGGAAAAATGACTATCATCAATGAGGTTGTGGATTCAGATATAGACAATGATGGTGGATGTGAGATCTACCAATATGACCATCCTAAGGGATGTTTCCCAATAATCTCACATCTACAATATTCTGGGGTGTATGTACTCAACCAATGACTTAACTAACGATAAGCACCCCGAAGGTTACTTTATCCCCAAGGTAACCCGAGGTAGTTCCACCAACCATTAACATATTATCCAAGTGGAACTTTGCCACAACCTATTGGGTAACACCAGCAGTGGAAACACCCACAGTCATGGGGGATGCCACTGACTAGACAAAAATACCCTTACTAGCAACCAGACCCATATGGCTACTACATGCAGCAACGAGTTTCTCCAAGTGACTCTATGGATAACAAAACCCCACGATGTCACTACCATGTTCAGGAGTATTTTAGGACTCCTTCTCCTATGGGAGACATGCCACATGCATACCATCCTCCGAATCCATCCACCACTCATACACTGATAGTTCCACTACCACCCACTCCAACAATGCAAGGGGAACTCCCCACTCAATTGTAGCAACGTAATGCTACGAGATGTGTAAACCTTCAACCCGTTACTAGTTCTGACAACCGCACGAAGAGAAGATCTTTCTTCATAACCAAAAGCCCAAACAAGCTCTCACAACCACAAGCAGTTGAGTCTGTGCATGCTCCTCCAACAAACAAGGAATCGGAGCTCCCTTCAAACCAACAATAGGGCTCAACACATACAATTATGTTAACACATACCATTACCAACTGGATAAAGGTGGGCCACCTTCCTAGGAAACACTCTAACCCTGGAAGTCCCTTAATCTACCTCCAGGTCACTGGGAATGAACCACATAAGGCTCTTCTTGACTCAGGTTATGGAGTCAATTTAATCTCACAAGAAATGTATAAATCTTGGAACCTGCATCCACTCAAGAAGAGTAATATTCAACTAGAGCTGGCTGACCAGTCCATCACCATTCCCTTGGGATTGGTGAACGACATCATTACCACTGTGTGGTTAATCATACTTGGCTAATTTGCCAGTGATAGAAGTCAATAGTAACAAAGGGGACTTCCCAATTATAATGGGGAGATCATGGCTCAACACCATCAACACATGCCTAGGAATCCACAATCTTTCCTTGGAAATATCTAAGGAAAACATTTATGGAAAGATCGAGAAGAAGAAAGTTCCATGCATCAGCATCTTCTGCAATCAACTAGTGTGCCCAAGAAACTCAGATACAACGGTGCCTGTATGTAGCAACCACACAATAAGAGAACACCCAGTGGTTGATAGCTAATCAAGAGAGCATCCCACCAACATGCATGGAACAAACTAGGGGAAGAACTCATGCCCACAACGAAGGCATAGATACATTGGAGTATGAGCATCGCCGACTTCCACACCTTAACCTAAAAACATCAATCGGGAGAAGTTGGACACTTCTAAAAAATTCAAATAGGCACTCATCATTTTGGATCTCTTCCTTTTAATTTAGTCATGGTGGAGATGGCCACCTATGTTGACCATTCAGGGCCCTTAGTTCTTTTTATTTTTTGTTTTACATATTTTTCTTTTACAAATTTCTTTAACTTTTCTTGTTTTTTTTTACAACATCATTCATACTTTTTCTTCTATTCATGTATATGTGTGTGCCTTATCCATTTTGTTAAGTTGGTTACCCAATAAGTGCTCTAATGATGGTATGAACTATTTTCTACAGGTTGCTAATGTTTGGTTTTTACCTTTGAGTTATGATGTTGATACTAAGGTATGGTTCTTTTGATATGATAGGAAATGAGTCCAATCCATGCATACATCCACAAATTTCTATGGTCTCTCTTAGGTTGCAACTATATAGTTTGTTTCTTAATAAGAAGAACTATCAACGAATCGGTGATTGGGTATTTCTCAAACTAAGGAAGAACTCAAGGATTGAAAAGGGTGTGACTTCAAGGCAACTTGATGCATTTGTGTTGGCCATTCTCTTGGGTGCTTGGATGTTTTCTGCTTGAGTTTTCTTACCACTTCGACATTACCCAATTATTGGGAAGTTGAGTACATAAAAATAATAAGTCTTTGCATGGTGTGGTTCTCATGCAAAAACATAAAAAAAAAGTGAGAATTCAAAGTGAACCCCTTAGATGAAATAATTATTTGGCCTACAAGCATTGGTTATGAAACTAAAATAAACATGTTTCCTTTAACTAAGGCCCTTCTTGCTTCCCATTCTCTCCTCCTTCATTTCATTGGAATGGTGGTGGATCTTGGAGGGATGTATTCTTGTTACTTCAAGTGGATGGATTGGCCAAGTGCATTAATGCAAAGTCACTAAATGTGGTTTGTTTGAGACCAGACTTGGAATGGGATCTACTAAGTCACATTAATCATTAAAATACACAAGGGTCTGTACATCACCTTGTTCTTGAGATTCCATTCCATTCTCTTCTTTCCATCATTCTTCCTCCATTTTCACCTCATTGCCGATTGTATCATTAGTATATATTTTGGTTGACGCATTGTTTTATTTTTGGTAAATTCTTGT
The DNA here is from genome assembly GCA_015680685.1 of Gnetum montanum. Lineage (NCBI taxonomy): Eukaryota > Viridiplantae > Streptophyta > Gnetopsida > Gnetales > Gnetaceae > Gnetum > Gnetum montanum. The sequence goes on along the minus strand of MNCI01028931.1, from coordinate 88,194 downwards.
GGTTAAGACTTTAACTCTTGTTCCAAATGACATTCCCAGAGCTTACGGACTCTTCAAATGTGGGTTTGTCAGGGCATTAAGGGCATGAGCCTGCTTTGGGAAGGACCCACTAGCATTTCTATTTTGTAAATTAGTTAAATTCTTTCCCTTAAAATTTTTGCAATCCACTCTATTTTGTTCATTTTCATCTTGACATCCATTTCATCGACATTATAGTTGTATTTGTTGCTCCATCTTTCTTGTTCTTTTTATTTCTCCATTCTATCGCTACCGGAGGTTCACTCTTAGTCATGGGGCTCCTGACCTAGTTTTTTTGATTTTTTTATTTTCTCCTAGCCCCTACACCTTTAGTAGTTACCACTATTATATCTCTAGACCCATATCAGCCATACCACAACTCAACCAATGGACCTTTCACTGGAGAAAGGTATCAACTGCATTGTGATTCATTTACCCTTGCTAATATAAATATTATGTTGTGTTTGTAGATGGAAATCATGCAACAATGGATTGGATTTGGAGGGAACACTTGAAATGGATCAGTGCTGAAGCATCTATGCAAGGAGCAAGATCGATGGTGCGCTTATGGATAAACAATGGAAGGTGCAATCTTGCCATTGGGAGCAACAGACTTATTCTCTCTTCTCTCTTCTCTCTCAGCTACCAAATAAGGCCTGATGTTAAATGTATAAGGTGTTCACTCTTGTTTTCATGAACACTAGTTTTATCATGTTCTATAATGATGATTTTTTCACATGTCATCCCATTCACCATTAGTTCCATCCAAGTCAATAATCCCATACCTTCCCAATATTTTGTAAAGAACTCAAGGATGAATTTTTATTCAATCGTGGGGGTATGATGGGATGCAATATCGCATCCCCCGCAATATCGCGTACGTGATATTGCAGCATGCTACAAAATCTATAAATAAGAGGCAGCACTCCCTTGTTTCTCCATCTAGATCTAGACCATAGCCAAACTCTTGCAATTTTTCCATTCTAGAGTTAGAGTAATTTCCATGTGCCCATAGTAGGAGTCCCAAAGTGAACGGATCTTTATTCAAGAAAATATTGTACCTAAGCACAAGTTTGTGTACAGAAATAAAGACAAGATTTTGGATAAACCTTGCAATGCATGGACTAAGCAAAATAGAACTTTAATTATTATTATTTATTGTTCATCGTTTAAATGATTTATTAGTTAATTAAATCTCTCTTAATCCTTCTCCCATAGTTAAGTGAATTCAGTATGACCACTTCAAACACATGCGTTATGCTTGGTCATCCCAACATCGAATAGCATTTTGTAATCCCAAAAGGATGCATTGGTTCAGGGTGTGAGCGATAAGTGGGAATGGATACTAATGCTAGGTTAATTAAGGCTTAGTTAGTTAAAGTTAGTTAATTAGTCTCTTCACCTTTTCCCTCCTAGCATAGGCATAAAACATAAAAGATATAAAAATCACATACCTCAGACTTACTTAACCATACAACCATGAAAAATACAAGTAAGTCTAGGAAGACAATGAACAATTAACCTTAAGTGTTCCATAAGGCATGTAGGCACTTAGTCTGTGGAGTTCGACCAAATCATGCGTGTAACACTCGTATTCGTATGATGAGTGTAGGGGTACCTCGCCACTCATCAATTATCTAGGAAGAAGTTTCCTGCAATAAGCATTAAAAATATTTGCATTTTCATTTTTGAAGGATTCACTAATGGGTGACCTTAGTCTTCATAGTTAATCCTAGAAATTCTATCTAGCATGAAGATCCTAAAAGGCTCAAGGGGAGAATACCAATCTCTCTATAACAAATGCATTATGGCCAAAGAGACTAGGAAGAAATACAAGCATGTATGCAGGGGGATCCTATACCTCATCAACAATTATCATCTTATAGAACACAGGTTTAGGAGGAGTCTTTTGAAACTTTTACCAAATGATACTCAAGTAGCAAGACTTTTTTCTCCAACACCTACAACTAAAAATGAGCAAAAAGAGGACTATTCATTTTAGAGTATGATAAAGTATCCAAGATGAGGGATAGCTCTTAATGAAAATCAATTTATGACATATTCAAATGATCATCAAAGCACAAGTGAAAATTTCCTTTTCCTTGGAAAAATCTTAGTCTCTTGGACAACCAAAAATCACACTTCCACAGCACTTTCTATGGTAGAAGCCAAATACATTTTAGCTAGAAGATATTATGCTCAACTTTTATCAATGAAAGAAACACTCAATGACTTAGGCGTAAAACCCTAATCTACACTAATTTATTATGACAATAGCAATGTCATCAATATGACAAAGAATCCAATCCAAAATTCATGTACAAAACACATCAAAATTCAACATCACTTTTGAAACACCCTAAATTTTCAAGTAATTCTTCCTTCACTAGGTTCTTGGAATTTAGATAGCGTCATGTCACTTTGGCAAGAAATTGATGCTCTGAGTTTTGATTGTCCAGTTCAGCAAATTTTATACGTTGAGTGTTGACAAACCCAATGGACTCTCCAGCCTATCCACCTAGGTGATTCATCCAGCTAACAGTCTACTCAAAAATGATGCGTGGGGTTATCAGAGGTGCTCAGGCTACGCAAAATAGTTTGGCAAGTTTTCTAGCAAGCCTTAGAAGGTAGTTGCAGAACGAAGTGCTATGCTATGCTACACTACACAGTGTAGCATAGCGTAGCGAAAGAAAGATAGAAAGGTCTAGCTCACTTGGTGATTTCAATTAGCAGGCACCTCCGGCCTTTCAAAACCAATTACTTCACTCAATTTCCAAGTCTTTTGACAAAGCCCCTTTCACTGGATAAGTAGCAAAAGAACAGGCTACATCAACTACTACGCTACGCAGCGTAGCACAGCGTAGCGACAATGCAAGAATGACGAAAGACGTCTTGGAATGCAAGATCAGCAAGTTTGCAAGCTTCACATCGCAAAGAGAAAAGGTTGCAAATTTTCAACATGATCTTCATACAAAAATTTGCAATGCAAATTGCAATTAAGGCTAGCACCTATGCTTTGCTATACTACGTAGCATAGCATAGTGTAGCAAACATGCAAAAATAGCAAACACACTTCAAAAGCTTTTAGCACTTGCAATTAACTCCAACATAGATTTCTTCTTCAAGTTGGTAGCTATGCTATGCTACACTACATTAGGTAGCACAACATAGTAAGTAGCTACACTCCACTAACATGCTACACTCCATGATGTAATACAGCGTAGTAGGTGGTGGGGAATAGCATAGCATAGGAACCTGCTACGCTATGCCAACATGCTATGCTCCAAAGCATAGCATAGTGTAGTAGACAACTATGCTACATCAATGTGTTTCACTTGTTTACATCTTTGGCACACATCTCCAAGTTCTGACAGCGTAATTATAGCATGGCAGGCCTATCAATCATCTTTTCATGTCCATGTAGCATGGACACGCCAACACCTTATGGGTCCAGGACAGGTGGTGTCCAAACTGCAATTCTCGCGTGCTCCTAGCCCTATAAATAACCCATTGAGCACTCAAAGGGTTGGAAAGTTCACAATTTGGAAATTCAAAGGGTAAAACCGATTGGAAAAAATTCACAAGTTGGCAAAATTATGGCTTAGCAAGAATCAAATTGGCAATCTTGAGCATTGTAAACCTTCTTGAGCTGACAAAATCAAAGAGTTAGCATTCCCATTTGGCATTCTATTAGTTCCTTTCTATTTGTTTTGTAGCATTATGCATTGTTAGCTTTTGAATCCACATTCAAGCATACATTTGGCTTTGCTTGTGAACGTCCTGGTTACTCTTGAAACCAATTAAGTCCTTATCTGATAAACCACCCCATTTTCATTTTATCTAGCACGGCCCTCACGCGGATCTAGGGTTAAGACTATCTGATCGACGACCTCTCGATGTTTCCAGCCACTCACATTTTTGGTTGCTACAATTTTCTAGCGCTAGAAGGAGGGCCTTTTTAGTGCCTTTCCCATGTTTTACGGTAGTCCTATAAGCATTATGCACCCTAACATGTACTAGCATAAATGTGACACCCTTTTGTGGTTGTTTACAGATCGTGTGATGTAGATCGTTTGCTTCGATGGTTCCTTTGGAACCTTGCAGGACATAAAGCCTCCGATCGCCATTTGACCTACTCATTTTTACAGTAGTCTTGCATACATTCTGTACCCTGTCACGCACTAGAATAAACGTGACACCATTTTGAGGTTGTTTATGCATCGTGTGGTCTAGATCGGTCACTCTGATGGTTCCTTTGGAATTTGGCAAGATGTAAAGCCTTTGATTACTTTCTAATCCCCTTGTGTTTCTCATTTGCACATCTATCAAGCTTTGCAACAATGACTTCCCCAAGCACTATTGCTAACACCTCTAATGTTGAGGTTCCCTTTATGATTCAAGGCATCATAGGTGCCAAAAAACCACTTATCCCAAGGCTAGGGCCACGTCGATCCCTTAGGATCCAAAACTAGGGACCTAAGGGCTTAGCTCAACAACACGAGTGATACAACTTTCTCTGTGCAAAGGTCCAGGTGAACCTTCCCTTAGATGCACAAGAACTCAAAGAGAAATGTAGCTTCGAGTTCGCCTACTGCAATGGGAAGGAATTTATTCCCACTCCTGGTGCTTCCATCCCATTGACGCAAATAAACCAATGGCCTCTAGATGAACTGATCCAGGTCCTTAGGCCTAGGGAGCCACAAGACATAGCATCTCACCATGATGAGGCTATCTAGGATGGACAGAAGGAACTGGATTCCCAATTTGATGAGGGGGTCAAACCAACCCTGCCACCATTCTTCCCACTCCATCCTTCTAGACAAACCCACTCCATACCACTGCTCCCTTCACAATCACATCTACACCATTGCAAATCATGATTCCATCGGTAACGGGTAGCCATACCATTCCTTTGACGCATCAACACATCCATGCCATTGTCTCAACCCCAGTCACTACTCCTCCAGTGAATTTTCACCAATCCTTCTTTACTTCGCAACATACGCCAATCACGGCTACCCTACCATACATTCACACAATACCTACCTTATAGTCATGTGTATCTTCCGCCTCTATTCATACATTTACATCTATCCATGTGGTGGACCCCATTCACTTCTCCTCCTAGTACACTACCCTCACAGATGTCCCATTACTTTGGCCATCAAACCTACCAAGCCCCACGAATAGTACAACCTAGTGTGGGAGTATGGTCTGTTCCACTAGCCATGCAAGTGGCCCATACTGTAGCACAACCTGCGGTTGTTGCTCTAAGAGCACCACCTGCTGGGTGGTGAACAATGTTAGTAGCATAGTTCACAAGGGTTACCCCAATGGCACCGTTGATGGGTCACATTGCTACCCCTACTACTCCACAGATGGGAGCTACCCTAGCAGTTCCCCAAATATTTTCATCATCTTCAGGTGTGGATCAAGGATTCTAGCTTATCCAAATCCTTACTAAGGAAATAAAATGCCTCAAGTTTGTTGAGTCTAATACGGTACAAGTCATGGACTTCTGCCAGGATGATCCCATCAACCAAGTAGTCCCTGCACTAATGTTACCACTAGGGATGTCACTCCCGCATTTCATGAAGTACAACGGGGAGGGAAATCACAATGTACACCTTGTTACATTTAGGTCTAAGTCCCTCCTACAACAATGGCTGCACATGATCATCCATGTCTTTGCCATGTCTCTAACAAAAAAAGCTCTAGACTAGTACCGTGCACTCCCATGCTCCTACATATCAATCCTAGAGGAGCTTCTGACCCAATTCTTGATGTGTTTCAAGTACAACTTGAGACCAGAGGTCACACTGGATTATTTGATGAGCGTGAAGCAAGACCCGCTGAAACCACTCTAGAAGTTCATCCAATGTTGGAGTGCAACCCTTAATGAAATCTGCAAGCCCATCATGGTGGCCCACCTGCTAGCCATCTTTAAGGGTGCAGTGAATGGCTTTATTAAGTCTAAGCTATATTATCTCACTCCATGCACTCTCAGTGAGGCTTTCACCTAGACTAAGAGCATACAAGATGTGGCTGAGGCGAGCAAAGACATAGCCTACATTGCATACAAGAATACCTTCATGGAGAAGGATAGGGGTAACGCTACAACAGCCATAGTGGCCATTGTGGCGAATGAGGCCAAACCCAAACCTAATAATAATAGTAATAAGAACACTGAGAAATCGGCCACACGTACAGCTAACCCCACATCCAAACAGGGCAATGCATCGCAACCTTCTACATCTGCACCACCTAAATCAAACTTTAAATGTAAAGATCGCTCAAAGTATACCCCACTACATGTCAAGCCTTCAGACCTTCTAAAGCAACTACTGGTAGCGGGGTACATCCAACACAAGAAGATGTCAGAGAAAGAAGCCAAGAAACACCACTGATATTGCGAAATCCTTAGGAACCCCTCGTTGGCCTTCCCCAATGAGCCCCTAGTTTCTAAGGGTTTCAAGCTAGATCGGTTCTATGACTACCATCAATAATGTGTTCATGACATAGATTACTACATGGCATTGAAGGATGACATCCAAAGGATGATTGATTAGGGGAAACTGGTGCTAGATGAAAAAAATCTAGTATGTCCTATGAATCAATCCCTACACATCAACACTGACCCTCTCAACGCCAACACCGATTACATCATCCACACCATCGGTGTTGAAAATAATCCTAGACTACCCCAGTAGCCATTTGTAGTCTGAGTGCCTTAGCGTAGCGCACCAGTACCACCAGCGGCTAATCAAAGTCTACAGCAACCTTTCTTCTTAACAATCCCTCCCCGGGCATCCGCCCCTACACCACCTATTAGCAAAAATGCACCATTGCCTAGCACCCTAACACCATTTGCTCCATTTGTTATCAAGGGGCCAAGCGCTACAATAGCCCCTGCCCCACATAAAGCAGTTTCATAGCCTTCTCTTCCTAAAAAATGAGAAGTGCACTTCATAGGTGAGACGTCAAGGGAAAGTACAACCTTAGGTACTTCCAAGCCCACGTCCTCACCCCCTACATCTATGCCCTCATCACTGAAACATAATGTTGCTACATGTACACAGTCTTTTCCACCTCAGTCAAATAGGCCTGAACCTAGACTTGAAACTATCCCTCCTTGGGAAATTCATCTTCTGGGAAGAATAGAAGAGGAGAAGGGTAATAAACCCAAAAGTAGCCAGGACCTTTTGAGTGCCCTTACCTAGGTCAAGCAAGCTCTAAAATAGAAAAACACTACGCTAAGCTTGTACAACCTAATCATGACATCTATCGCACACCGTGGGGCTTTGGTTTGCATGTTAACAGTAATTCTGGTTGATGAGAACATGCCAACAGAAGAGAGGAAAATCCATTCGGTCATGCTTCCTTCTGCACTTGTAGAGCCAAAGCCATCCCAACTGAATTTTTGCTATGATTCCATTAGGGAAGACACTGAACAGGTTCAAGTGACTACAACACCTCTCTTCATCATAATTTAGGTCTGCCAACACAAGATCCTAAGGGTACATGTTGATGATGGAGCTACCACAAATGTCATTCCTTTTCCTATTGCAAACAAGTTGGGTTTGGTTGACCAGATCAGACCCACAACAACGTCATGCCTAAAGTTATTCAATAGGGCATGGGTTGTGGTGAAGGGCATGGTCCATATTGATTTCATGGAAGGGGATCAGTTCGCTACAAATGCAACATTCATTATGGTCGAAGTGATGCCCAAACTTAACCTGATCTTGGGGAGGTCATGGTTAGTGCAACTTAGGGCTGTCTCTTCACCCATTCATCAAGAGATCCATCTATCCTATGTAGGCAGGGAGGTGGTAATCCATGGCGATGAGGTAATAACACAAGCTATCAACAACGTAGACATGGAATAGGGCTTAGAGGCTGTAACATCTAAGAATGAAGTTCTTGTCGTTGTACACACTAACCATTTGGAAAGAGACCTAGCTTAGCATGCTGGTTCAGAAAACAAAAATACATGGGTTGAGTTGCCCTTCCAAGTGGGGGACAATGATATAGATAAGGGCTGTGGAAAAGTCCCTTGACCTTATGCCTTGCCCAATCCATGATGGGTCAAGAGGCAGTTATGCATAGCATAGCAACCACACTATTTCATGCCCAATTATCATCCTTTGTATATGTACCACCTTTTTGTTTGGCATCCATCCATCTATGCTAGGTACTAATTAGTTGTTCTTTGAATCATTAGCATATCACTTTCTTACCATGCCATGGCCTGAAATGGCCTAAAACTATCTGATGGCCCAAAATGTCCTAAAACTATCTGTTGGCCCAAAATGGCCTAAAACTACACTACTATCCAATGGCCTGAAATGGCTATAAACTAACGATGGCCCAAAATGGCCTAAACCTAGTGATGGCCCGAAATGGCCTAAAACTAAAACATCAAAAATGAAAACTTAACATAAAATTCACCACATAGACAATGCATAAGTCAGTGTAGAACCAATTTCTTTTCCAAAATTCTCCTTTTTCATTCAAACTTTTTTCATTTAAACAATGTTTGCAAAAATTCTATAAAAAATTCAAAATTTCAAAAAATCCTATAGTGTCACAGGTTGTCTTCACCCACATCATCTTCTCCACCATCATTTTCTCTTGCATCATCCCCTTCCGCATTGCCTTCCTCTGCATTTTCCTCTGCCACCTCTTCATTCCTACCCTCTACGGGCCTTGCATCTTCACCTAGAACCTGCATTGTAAAAGTGAAGTAGTCAACTAGGGCAATACACGCATGTTACAATAGAACATAAGCATTGACAAAGTAGAAAGTGATTAACCTAAGATGGCCTTGTGTCTGTCTTGAAGGGTATGTGATCTAAACCATGCCTAAGGTGGTGCCACACCTTCTCCTCTATTATATTTTCCCAATGTCTATCGCTTAGTTCAGCATTTGAAGTAGCTTTATCCTTTTCAATGGATATCCATATCGGCGGTCCTGGAGAAAAGGAGGTGGTAGCAGTCTCACCTGTGGGAAGATTGACTTCCCGTTCAGGAGATTCAGTGACCTTTACCTGCTCCATGAACTTGTTATAGGCCACATAAACGCCAATGGCATTTACGAATGCTTTATAAGTAAATGCCTCCACAAAAGCATCCCTATACAGTTTGTGATAGGTGGCACGTTCCATTTCATACATGTGTTTATGGTTTTTCTAGGACTACCCCCACTCGTAAACTCTGGTGATGTAATCTTTCCAATCTTGATTCTTCTAGGCCAACAAGTCCATCTACATCTATTGTTCTATTATTTCTCAGGTGGCTTCATTTTTGTGTCACATGAATGTTCAATATCTAGCATAATATATCACAACTGTGCACCAATTTCCATCATTAGTATCATGGGCCATGAGGAATTTGTTCTTAGATTTGAGGTCTCTCACTTCGACGCTTATTTCAGCCTTCTCTTTTTTAGCCTTCTAGACCCATTTCCACATGTCCCCATTGACATGCCTACACTCCCACAAGGAGTATATCGAGTGCAAAGTGCATTTTCTAGCCTCGTCGTATATGCAACGAGGCACCTCAGCCACTTCGAGTGGGAATGTAGGCACTGCGCCAACTTTCAACACCCGTGTTAAGTCCCATTTGAGTCAAGAGTCTATAACCACATAAAGAGCACATGAGTCATATTAGCGTAGCAAGCTTAGCAAACTCAAGAACTCTATCATAGCAACACGAAAGAGCCTAATGTAGCTATTTACCCACTTCAGGATCAAGCTGCTTGAGATGGCCGATCATGTCATCAATGATCCCTTGCATGAATGTAAGCTTGTCGGGGGTCTTAGCCCATGGATCCAAGTGAATCAGAGGAGGTTCTACAACATTAACAGTGGTCTCTGTCATACAACTAGACACATCAGCAATGACTGAGGTGAACTATGATAAGGTAGTGGGTAAAGAAAATGATAGTATAAGGGCCCCTACCCAGTAAACCCTCAGGGGTGATAATGGGGGGATCGCCCATTGACATGTCATCGAATATGTTGTCAAACTCATTAGCATCTAATTGCAGTTCCCCTCCTTTCTAACTCAAAAATATAGCAGCACCTTTAGCATTTATTCACTCCCTTGATGCTGAACTATGTCCAGCAAAGGAATCTCTAGCAGCAGTCCCTTCTAGGTTGATGTGGGCTTCTTCTTTATTTGCTGGTGCCTTCTCTTTTGAGGCACCAACATTCTCTTCATCCATAGGATACTCCTCTTCATCTCCAAAAATATCCTCCTTGTCAGTAGAAGGATTTTCCTTGATAACAAGAGCCCCTTCCTTAGTGGTAGGAGCTCCGTCCCTCTTTACTGGGGTCCTTTCCTTTGAGACTAGGGCCTTCGCATCTTTATATGTCACCCCCATTTTGGAGGTCGACACCTCTTCATCACCTTCTTCCTCTAGCAGCAAAAAACATATTTTCATTAGCTTAAAGCATGTTAGCTTAAAGTAGGTGCTATGCTTCTTAGTGTAGCATAGTATAGCAGGCATCAACGAAATAGGTGAGGAAATAAACATAAGCAAAAGCATTTACCGATGGGAGGTTGTGTCCTACATAGCTTAAACAGCAATGTCTGCCCCTCCTATTCTTCTGTACGAAGGGTTTCCTCAGCTGAAGAAGGCCTCTTTCACCACAACTTAGTGGCCACTATTTCGGTAATGAGACATTTCCCCTATGATACACTACCGGTAGTGGTAGGGGGTGCCTCTCCCATGCTATCTTGGCCACAAAAGTTGTGGGCCACATGATCCCTAGTCATCATAGAGAATGACTCCCCAATAGCTTCTATGGGATCTTGGGGCTCAAGTGGTCTGGAGGATTTGGCAGATCTATGGTTTCGAAATTTGATTGCGATTTTGCATAACCTAGACCCCGTTCTCATGGACTACAAAAAACTCCATGAAACACCACAAACAGTCTATGTAAAAGATGTAGTACACATTGAAATGGGACTCCTGCTTCCTATGGAGTGCCATGATTTCAATTTGTAGGCCTTTGCACAGATAACTAACCTAGTTGTACCGAGCCCCCTCTTCCATGACCTCCCACATCACCTAAGCTTACTCAATCCCAATGATCTTTCCTTGGGAATGTAGCTAGGGAAAAGCATGAGCATGGAAGATGAGATAAACCTCTTTGGAAGCCTTCAGCCTGACCTTCTCCATGGGAATCCCATTTCACTCTTTGGCAACCCCTAGCAACTCCTCAATGTCTTTCTTCTGATGATTCACCTCTTTCTTGGTCTTTCACCCTATGAGGAGACCATTAGTAGGGACATCGGAAAGGTCCATGAACAGCTGGTCATTTATTTCACGGACCACCCACACACCATATACATGTGTGTAGAAGCGGTCCACCTTGTCAAAAAAGGAGTCTGCTAGGGCAAGCATCTCAATGGTAGGGACACTTGGATTCGGGGCCAAGAACAAATCCATGAGCCTAGCATCTTGAAGATGCTTGAGCAAGGATTCTGATGTTGCATTGCATATCCATTGCTGGCTCTCATCTACCTCCCCATACTTGAAGAAGATGTTAGTCCCCTAGCTCCCAGAGGTTATCACTGTTACCTCCTAGGACTTCTTCATCCTTATAGCAGTTTGCACAGAAGTAGTTAGCACAAACACACACAAAAGATCAAAAAATAGGTTAGGCACAACACCAATAGTAGAAAAAATAATAATGACACTCAAACATGCATTAACTATTATTTAGCTTACCAGGCTTAAATGATAATGGGAATGAAGAAAGATTAACCAAAAAATTTTCAACGACGATCAGTTTAAGGGTGTCCATCCCTCATCCAACCAACTAGACTTCTTGCATCTATTGTAGTCTGGGATATTGGGTTGGGTAGGTTTTGTACTCACCCCCGCATTGACCTATCACACTTGTGCATATATTCTCAGTAGAAGAGAACTCCCATAGTGTCATTTGTGCTAAGGTCAACACATCTGTATTGCCGTCAAGCCACTCCTCGTTGATGAAAAACCTAGTAATAAAAACACACTGTTAACATTTGGCTAGCATAGCAAGCATTGCATAGCATAGTAGAACATGGCTACAAAACTCACCCACCACCATAGTAAATGGTTCTTAGTGGGTTTTGGAACCACGTTCCCATGTGATGTGTAATAAAAAACGTGTTGTAGAGATTATAGGAATTGTACTTTGGCATATCCCAAATCCAAGTCAAATGTCTTAAATTTCTAGGGTGTTGACTGGATCCTTCTCCCTACCTGCTGCTGATTACTCCATCCATCAAAAATCTCAGAATACCCGATTTTCCCCAAGCAACAGGGTTTCTATTTTGGTGGTCGCTACTTCCTCCGCCAAGTGTGACCAAATGATCACACTGAAGCATTGAAGGATAAATTGTAGTAACTCCTATGCTCCCTCTCGGAACCAAACTACCTACTCCACCACACGTGTATGGGGAAGAGGAACATTGGCCACTGGTTTGCTCAGATAGCACAGGACCCTCACAATTTCTAGGACAATCAAAATTGGCCTTAGTGCTACCCTGAACAACACAATAGCAAATGTTAGCATCATGTCCGAGTCCAATACACATAGCATAGAAAAACTAGCATTTTATCAAATATCATAGCACAATCCTCTTCATGCACATAGCATAGCAAAAACACAATGGCAATAGCATAGAAAAATTAGCTTAGTGTAGCAACAAAGCGATTAGCCCAAACAAAGTGATTAACATTACACCATGATAAAATGCATGTTATACTATCATATCACACTTGGCCAAGCCCTCCTGAGGGTCCTACACTACGTCATTTGAATGCCAAGTAGCTCAATTCATCCAATCCTTTGCGGTAATGACAACCGCAGCGATGGTGGTCTAGGTGACCTTGCACACAACTTTAGCATAGCGTTTGTAGATCTGCCGCTGCCGAAACAGCAACAACGACGATGTAAGGGCCAAAACAATGACAACGCGATGACAGAAAACATAGGAAGCTAAAGCTAAATCATAGAAACAAAAGCAAGAAAAACAAAAAATAGTAACAAAAGCATGAGGAAATAGAGGAAGCATAGCATCCTACCGGGTCAATGATGTCTCCTCTCGCACTGCGACGCATGCTTGCATCACGTGCCCTAAGGTTTCCTTCACTTCATCAGCCTTAGTAAGTGCCAAGTGTTCGCATTCTTTCTTGGGAGCCATCATCTTGCTTGCTAGCTCTTCCCTCGTTGCTATGAAGAAATCGCCTTCCTCTCTATCAACACAATCGCTCTATTCTCCAAATGTGGGTTCTGCACTGTTATAGTGAAAATGATGAGTTTACCATGGGTTAATCCCTATTTATAGCCACGATGGTGAAAAGGAAACATGTCATTCTCTCGCTTTGTTTAATGTGGAGTATGTCATGCATCGTAGCATGCCCGCGACGACATGGTAACACTATTTGCATTAAAGCAGGTGAGCTTGGGCGAACAGTGTTCACATGCTTCAAGCTAGCCATTTGCCTTTCCAAAAAAAAATATCTAGTTAACGATCCAAAAAGACCTTAAACTAGCACTCCTAACGTATAGTTTCACTCTAGTTAGAGGTCCGAAAAGACCTTAAATTAGTAGTTTTGACCTTTTACACGTTCTTAGTCTGCAATGACATTAAACTAGTGGTTTCACATTTCTATATTAGCAGTTTTGCATTTTTACACTAGTAGTTTTTTGTTCTTTATACTAGCATTTTTGCATTTTACATCTAGGCAGTCCAAAATGACATTAAACTAGTAGTTTTGCATTTTTACATCAGCAGTTTTGTACTTTACATTAATAGTTTTTCATTTTTACATCTTAGCAGTCTACCATGACCTTAAACTGGTGAATTTTAACCTGGCATCATACTTTGGTGATTACATCTCATTGCTACTTTTCAAATTTTCATTATACATGATTACTACCAATAGGTACCTCTTAATTAGGCTTTCATCTCATTTTGGTAGCTTGAGTGAGAATGGAAATCCATCGTGATCTCTCTTTGCCTTTAGCTTTAGAAGGTCCACATGGCAAGCTCACGAGACATTTGAACCTAGATCTAATGGATTGGGAATCACCTGCAATTATCACAATAGCATCCTTATAAACATCCCCAGACTGGCCTGAGCATCTAGTCCAAACCCTAGATTTAGATGTTAGGGATGTAACTGAGGACCCTCTCATTGAGATGCCTATGACCACATCCAGGGGGAGTTAAAAACGTTGAAACTTAGTTCCCTCCTAGATTCGTAGATGCACAAAGATGTAGCCAAAATTCTACAAGATAACATTGATGTCTTTGAATGGTCATACAGCAACATGCCAGGTTTAGATCCAAGGCTGATACAGCACAACATTGTCTTAGACCCATGCAGGAAGGTAGTTAAGCAAAAGGCTCATAAGGTTAAACCAAAGATCGCACTTGTCATACGGGATGCAATCACCAAGCTATACCAGGCTAGTTTCATCCAAGTAGTTAATTACTTGAAATGGGTATCCAACATTGTTGTAGTTTCTAAGAAAATGGGAAGAATACAAATCTATATAGACTTCTGGGATTTGAACAAGGCAATGATCAAAGACAATTTCCCACTTCCGATCATCGATCAACTCATTAACACTACGACTGTTCATGCTCTTTTATCCTTTATAGATGGTTTCTTTGGCTACAACCAAATTCGCATTAACCTAGAGCATCAGTTAACAAAAACCTTCATGACCGCATGGGGTACTTTTTGGTACACTATGATGCATTTTGGGCTCAAGAACGCCAAAGCAACCTACCAGTGAGCCATGATGTACATCTTTAGTGACTACATCTTAGAAATATTGAACGACTACGTGGATGATATAGCGGTGAAATCTAAAGAAGTCGCTGATCATCCCAATGATCTAGATGTAGTCCTCAAGTGTTGTTAAATGTATGATTTATGCCTCAATCCTAAAAGTGTGTCTTCCAGATGAGAACCGGATGCATGTTAAGGTTTGTAGTATTAGAAGCTAGAATACAAGTGGACCCTGACAAAGTTAAGGCCATCATCAACCTAGCACCTCCTACAAACCTTAAATAACTACACAGGTTACAAGGTAGAGTGTAGTTCATCAAAAGGTTTATAGAAAAGTTGACTAACAAGTTACACTGCATGCAACATCTACTAAAGAAAGGGGTTAACTTCAAATGGACACCACAGTTCCAACAAGCCTTCAATGATCTGAAGAAAGACCTCTTGCACCTCCCAACTGTTTACCCACCATAGAGAGACAAGCCTTTCTTCATCTACCTTGCTACCTCAGACACGTCTATCATGGCACTGTTATGCGAGAAACGGGATGATGGTTCTGAGATACCAGTGTACTACCTCAATCATGCACTGATAGCATATGAAGCAAAATACAATGAGGTGAGAAAAACTACCTCACCTTAGTGTTTTCATTGAATAAGTGGAGACACTACCTATTTCGTAGAAAAATTAACATTATTTGCAAAAGAAACATACTCTGGGCTATTACAAACAATCTATACGAAAGTAGGAGGACAGGCCGGTGGAAAGTAATAACAGTGAAATTTGATTTGCATTATGTGATTCATTCGTCAATGAAGGGTCAAGCCATAGCAACACAACTTACGATCTCACCCATCGATGATCAGGTGATCAGAGACCCAAAATTTCCAAATGAGCATGTTAGCAGTATCAACACCATCTCATCGCATCTTGAGGCTACTTTGCATGTCGACGATGCCTCGACTGCACTAGGGGGTAGTGTAGTTGCTGTCATTTCATTCCCCTCTTGGGAAATGCATCCTTTAGCTTATCATTTTGCATTCCATTATACAAACAATGTGGCAGAGTACAAGGTATTACTCATGGGCCTTCCAACACCTAGCGATTCATAGAGATTCATAGCTAGTTGTGAATCAAATCACTGAGGTCTACGCCTGCAAAGCTACACACCTGCAACCCTATTGAAACTTAGCAAAAATCCTACTTAAATAGTTTGCAACTACGGACGTGAAACACGTGCCACATAACGAAAACACCGTAGCATATGCCTTGCCCATCCTAGCATTAAATATTCCATCACACTTGTTCACAAGTTTTTTGACCTCGATTACCGAGTGTATTGAGCCTATCACTCAGGTGGGACACATAGCCTCTGTTAGCACTGGGGATACCTAGGAGTGGTATGCTAGCATTAAAACCTACCTATAACATGGTGAGCCCTCAAGAGGATTAACATCTACCTAGAGAGATGTGATTCGTAAGCGTGATCAATAATATGTGCTCATGGGAGACAACACCTGTGAAAACACTCCTATGATAGGATATTACTGGCATGCGTAAATAAGGAGCAAGCGTAGAAGGTGGTCAATGAAGTACATGAGGGACTATGTGGTTGACACATAGCACCTAGGTCTATGGCTACAAAAATTAGACATCTATGGTACTATTGGCCTCACATGGAGCGTGATTGCCTGGCCAAAGTCAACACACGTGATACGTGCCAACGATATGCAAATCTCATACATGTTTCACCTACAGAGCTGCATCCAACATAGATTCGCAAAGAATCACCAATGTCCACTACAACATAAAATTGGCACAGACAGTCCGCTACGACTCTAAACTGGCATACAACAGTCTCCTAGGACCTTAAACTAGCATAGATGGTCTACTAGGACCTTAAACTAGCTCATCCACCATCCACTACGATGATAAACTAGCACAGTGGTATGCTAGGACCTTAAACTAGCACAATGATTGTCCGCTATGACGTTAAACTAGCACATATGGTCTATTGGGACCTTAAACTAGTACAGCGACGGTCTGCTAGGACCTTAAACTAGCACAGTGGTTTGTTGGGACCTTAAACTAGCACAGTGTTCTATTGGGACCTTAAACTAGCACATCATGATCTATGAGGACCTTAAACTGGGTTCACGGCACGTACCTAGCATGCATCTATACTAGTACACAACAAGCGAGCATGTATAGTGCTAACACGGGGTGGGACGTTGCAGTTCCAAAATGTAGTTCACGATGCCATGGAAACACCCTGTGGAACTGCTCTTGTCATCTTGTTGATCCTCTGGAGATGTCATAGACATCATGTTGACCCTCCAGACCTACTACCCTCACGGCTCTTCACTGTGGCAGTAGCTTCCCTGGTCAGCACCTACTGCTAGAGTTCTAGCAGTATTGTGGCCTAGCCATAATATTATTAACCTCCAGCCCCTACTAGCATCCGAGCTCAAAATATGTTTAGTTTTTGGGTAGCCAATCTCACAACTTAACTAAGAATTCTTGCCCTGGGCAAGGATTCTTGAGCACCTACATTCACAGCAACTCCTAGCCTCCTCGATGCCAGCAGCTCCACGTTGATGCTACCAAGGCCACTGCTAGCCTTCCTGGTTTGGATGCCACATGTCTCAACAACAACATCAGTTTCTCCAATAGCATCCATAGCAAGACCTTTGCCTTCATTTTGCATCATGGTTGTTTCTCTTGGTTTTCTCTCTATTATGTTTGCAAGGTGCTTACCAAAGGGACGTCGGTCGAAACAGCAACAAATGCTACAACGTTACAAGGTCTTGATTAGCTTGGCTACTTCAGAGTGCACATCCTATCCTACCTGTTAAGCTCCCTTACCTAGTTCCTTACACCTATAATTTCCAATCTCTTCTTTCTTTTACAATCTTTTCCCGATGCTTTTCAAGCCCTCCGATATGCTCAACCACAAAGTTCATGACATGCACAACATAGCTCACCTCTGGGAAGCATCTGTAGGTAGGTTAAAGCCCCATATGGATGTAACACAACTCATCCTAGGAAAGAAACACCTATCCTATGACAAGGTTATTTGCAAATGAAAAAGGAAAAATAACAAAGTGAAAAGCGTAAGAGAGAAAAAGCTCATGTGCAAAAAAAAAGTGCATAAAACAAATGGCACATAAGATATTTTGTAATTACCCTCTCTAAACATTTCAATGAGGGGTCACAGGTCAGCAAAAGCAAAGATGACCACGCAAACAACTCCCTCACAATAACTCTAATGAGGAATTCTACTAAGTTTCATCTTTACCAATTTCCTGAACCTCCTTCTCTCTTCGCTTGGCCCTTCCCTCTCCCCCACAAAACCAATTCAACACTCTCAAGCATAGATAAGCAACATCTTGGCGATCACCGAAGAACAATGTTAGTATTTTGTCTTCTATGGCATTTTTTATTCTTTATCAATGTCTCTCGGGTCCATCCTCCAGACGTCGATAAAGAGGGACCAATGAAACACCCTAAATTTTCAAGGCATTCTTGCTTCACCAGGTCCTTGGAATTCAAGCAGCGTCATGTCACTTTAGAAAGAAATGAATGCTCTAATTTTTGACTATCTAGTTCAGCAAATTTTCTATGTCCAATGTTGATAGACCTAATGGACTCTCTAGCATGTCCACCTGGGTGATTCATCCAGCTGATAGTCTACTCAGTAACGATGCATGGGGTTGTCGATGGTGCTCAAGCTATGCAAAATATTTTGGCAAGTTTTCTAGTCAAGAAGTTTGCTACGCTACACTGCACTATGTAGCATAGCAAGTCTCAAAAGAAAATTGTAGAATGAAGTGCTATGCTATGCTACGCTACACAACGTAGCACAGTGTAGCGAAAGCAATATAGAAAGGGCTAGTTTACTTGGTGATTTCAATTAGCAGGCACCTCCAGCCTTTCAAAACCAATTGCTTCGCTCAATTTCCAAGTCTTTCGGCAAAGCTCCTTTCACTAGAAAAGAAGAAAAAGAGTAGGCTATGTCGGCTGCTATGCTATGCTATGCTACGTAGCATAGCATAGCATAGCGACAATGCAAGAATGATGAAAGGCATCTTGGAATGCAGGATCAGCAAGTTCACAAGCTTCACGTCACAAAGAGAAAAGGTTGCAGACTGTCAACATGATCTTCAAACAAACCTTTGCAATGCAAATCGCAGTTAAGGCCAGCCACTATGCTATTCTATGCTATGTAGCATAGCATAGCATAGAAAACATGCGAAAATATCCAACATACTTCAAAAGCTTCTAGCACTTGCAATTAACTCTAACTTAGATTTCTTCTTCAAGTTTGTGGATATGCTATGCTACGCTACATAGCATAGCACAGTGTAGCAAGTATCTATGCTATGCTAACATGATACACTCCATGATGTAATACAGTGTAGCAGGTGGTGGGGTGTAGCATAGTGTAGAAACCTACAACACTATACCAACATGCTATGCTCCAAAGCATAGCATAGTGTAGCAAACAGCTACGCTACATCAATGTGCTTCACTTGTTTGCATCATTGGCATACATCTCCAGGTTCTGACAATGTAATTACAGCTTGGCAAGCCTATCAATCAACTTTGCATATCCATGCAGCATGGACACATCAACAGCTTGTGGGTTTAGGACATGTGGCATCCAAACTACATTTCTCGCATGCTCCTAGCCCTATAAATACCCCATTGAGCAACACTCAAAAGGTTGGCAAGTTGGCAATTTGGTAATTCAAAGGGTAAAACGAGTTGGCAAAAATTCACAAGTTGGCAAAATTTTGGCTTAGCAACAATCAAATTGACAATCTTGAGCATTGTAAACCTTCTTGAGCTGACAAAATCAAAGAGTTAGCATTCCCGTTTGGCATTCTGTTAGTTCCTTCCTATTGCTTTTGTAGCATTGTGCATTGTTAGCTTTTGAATTCGCGTTCAAGCATATAGTTGGCTTTGCTTGTGAACGTCCTAGTTACTTTTGGGATTTGTATGCTTCCCAGCATCATGCAACCGATTGTATCCATCTTGACAAAGTAAAGCTGTAATCTTGAAGCGGTGCATTTCTTAACTCCAATTTACTTCATTTTCTTGCATATCATTGCATTTTACATCATTTTCGTTTCCTTGCAATATAATAATCAATATTTTAATATATAAAATTTATTTTTCAAGTTAAACGTTTGCAAAAGGTTTAGTGACACCGATTAAGTCCTTGTCTAATCGACTAGACCATTCAAGGAATCCCATTTCTATTTTATCTAGCATGGCCCTTGCATGAATTTGGGGTTAAGACTATCTAACTGATGACCTCTCAGTGTTTATAGCCGCTGACATTTTTGATTACTACAACTTTATATAAGAACATTCTCAAATTTGACATATAAAGCTAGAATTCATTGGCACAGAAAATCAACTTGTAGATGTTTTCACCAAACCTCTCAATGAATAGTAATTCACTACTCTCTATAAAGACATGGGGATAGGACCTTGTCCTATCAAGTAACATTTTGCTTTTATTTTGCAATCAAACATACCTTTTCAAGGCTCTAAATATATATTCTTTTTCTCTTGAATTTTTTTAGAGGGAATTCTTCCAACACTTTTTGGTTCTATCCAAAAAGTGGGAGATAAAAATATTACATTT
Source organism: Gnetum montanum (assembly GCA_015680685.1). Classification (NCBI taxonomy): domain Eukaryota; kingdom Viridiplantae; phylum Streptophyta; class Gnetopsida; order Gnetales; family Gnetaceae; genus Gnetum; species Gnetum montanum. The sequence continues at coordinate 67,720 of MNCI01028931.1, read as the reverse complement.
TTTCTTATGAATCCTACTAAACCATTTTCTTAAGTTTTCAACATCACCAAAAATGGGGAGATTTTTGAACTTTTGGTATGTTAAAACCTTAAGGAAAATGAAGAACATAGAATGTTTATGGTGGATAATATTTTTTTAAGTATGAACAAGAACTCCATAATGAGATCTAAGAACTCAAGAAAATAATATCTATGATAAGATGTCAAAAAGAATACTACATGAAAAAGGATGAAAGCATGGATGAAAATGAAGTTTATAAATCAAATGAAAATGCTCCAAGGACTAGCAAAAATAAAAATTGACAAGAGAAAGCCTCAAATGTTAGAGCTCAAAAGTTGAGGATAGGTCTCCAAAAAATAGTAGACATCTATGTTCAACAATAGACATCTCCTTATAGACATCCCATTGTAGATGTCTCATCTTCCAGTAAGACACATCTCCTGAATGAAGGATAATCCTAGTTAGATGTCCCAACTTCAAAGTATACATCTATAATAGCCATTTGGTAATCTTTCAATGAATTCCAAGAATTTTTTAAAAACTCTAAGGCTATAAGAAGATGTCAAAATTTTGAGAATTGGGTAGGTACTATTCACAAAAGATCAATCATTGTTTATTCTATATAATTCTATTATTTTTCTTCATTGTAACATCATTTTCTTGATTATATGTTGTATTGAGCTTCAAGTAAAAGAACTTGTAAATTTAGTTACATTCTTTCATTATTCCTTTCCCTCTATTTTGTAGGCCTATGATGTTCATGTACTTCTTGCAAGAAGCGATTCATATTGAGCTTGCTGGGACCATGCAGGGTTGATTAATTTTGTAGTGTCAAAACATGTTGAAGAAAATCTTAATTTTGTAAAGGTTGTGGGATCCTTGAAATCACATACTAAGCTTCTTGGGACCTTGCAGGGGTAAGTGGTTCCACAGTGATGAAATACTTTTAAGCAAAAATTAGAGCTTATATACAGTGTGGTGCTCCTCAAAAAATATTCTTTTAAGAAACAAAGTCTAAAGATGTGCATGGATTCTACCCTTTCAGTGTGGACACATCAAAGTTTAGGAACCACATAAATTTTTGTATGTTCATGTTGCTCATGCAATTTTAATTTGGAAACTTATTGAAGGCCTTGTCCAAGTTCTCAATCCTTAGCTTGAGCTTGTTTTAGCTTGGTTTCAAATGGTAGAATTTTTCTACATTGGTATAAACGTTGGCCTAACTTGTAGTGCTTGTTTCCCAAAGTATAAGAATGACATATTAGATCTAGGAAGGATATTGACCAAGATCTTGATGCTTAAAGTCTTCTACTACAACACCTAGGATTTGGTAAAGAAATTTGCTATTTTGAATTTATTTTAAACAAATTGGAAATTTGTAGATGCCCAAACATTGGCAGATACATTGTCCCAATGTGTAAGGCACACTTTTGAAGTAAGGCTTGGGGAGGTTTTGTCCATATCTTTAGGCTTGTTAAACTTCCATGTTAGTGCTAGGAAGAAGGAGTGAAATCTACATTGTTTGAGGTTAAAAACCCTAAGGTAAAGGCTTTTTCATGCTCAAAAATTAGCATATACATTAACCAATGCATACATACTTGGACCAATTTATGGTGCTTTCAACCAAACGTTTGATATTTCAACATTCCTAAGGTAGTGGCTAGGGTTTTGATAGTAGATCCATAGTTTTGGAGGTTGCATAAGCCAAGATAGATTTTTGATTTAAATCCCCCATTAGAATATATGTTGATTAACATATGGATCATAAATTCCCAAAGTGTATATCATACTTGGTAATGTTATAGAACCTTTCGATTAAGTTTTTGATCTTCCTATGTTCCCAATATAATAGCTAGGATTCTGACTAGAAATTTGCAATTTTGGGGATCATATTAATCATTCTTTAAGTATTTTGGTGTCCCCACATTGGCTTATAAATTGGCCAACATGTGGAGCATAAATTCTCAATATGGAGAGTCCAATTTAATAAATTTTAATTTTTTTCAATTTAGTTGTTGAGCTCTGCAATCATCTATGTTTGTGCTTAGGATTCTAGGGGGAAGCTTGATGTTTTAAGATTATTTTGACCATGGTGAAGGTTGAATGAGATTCCTACATTAGCATATACATTGACCAACATGTAGGGAATATATTCCCAATGTGTATATCAATTTTGACTAATTTTGGAGGTTGTTTGGTAAGGTTTTTAACCTCTCTATTTTCCTAGTATAGTGGCTAGGGTTTTGGAGCAAGATTGCTAGCTTCTAAGGCTATATAAGCGAAATTGTAGGCTTTTTAATTTTTTCACACTATCATATACATTGGATAATGTTTTGAGCATAAATCCCAATGTATAGTATCATAAACCACCCATTACTAGAGCTTAAATAGTTAATTTTACTTACTAGGTTTGGCCCACCTGACCACTATTAAACCAAATTAAAGATTTTAAAACTTGGTTATAGCTCTTCAAATTTGCATATATTTGGGCATATATGCCCAATGTGTATATCACGTTTCAATAGTTTTTTTAGAATTTCAATAGGCTTTAAGGGTTTCTAGATCTCTACCTTATCACCTAGGTTTTCGAGTAGGATCTACAACTTCTAGAGTAATTTTTGATCATGTATGAGGTTCTTTGATAAGGGTTTGGTATTTGGAGATGTCATACCTTGTCCAATTACATTAGACCAATGTGTTGAGCATAATTAATAATATACAAGATTCAAACCTCTAATATGTGAATTTCCTTGTGTGAAATTTTTGTGTTCTAAGACTTGTTAAGATCTTGAAGTTTGGTGGCATCCTATAAAGAATTTGAAGTTGAAATTCAGATGATAAAGGAATGATCATAATATTTACATATTTTTTAAATACATTGGGTCTCTTATCATCAATGTATTACCAAGATTTCAAGCTCTCCAAATTGGCATATGCCCTGGTTTGAAAAACCTAATTCGTGAGATTGGAAATAGAAGATTTCCATTAGAAACTAACATTCAAGGATTATTATCTCTTCAAATATCCTTAATATCAACATGAATAAGGTTTACTTATCTTCCTAAAGGCTTTTTCTTTTCTATTTTTGGAGAAGAAAAACCCAACACTAAAGTTATTTTCTCCCAAGTCTCTTGAGTGTGATGCCTAGAATCTATTGTAGGAATTGAAAACAAAAATTAACCACATCTTATAAACCATCTTGGAATTAATCCATCTCCATTCATAGCATTGGTGAAGTGAGAAAAGGATTTTTACACTTTTCTTTTGCAACAATCAAGGTGAAGGCTCTAGGCTTTCGATAACCATGGCAAGGTTGATCACGTCAAGCTATCAAAATCTAGTTTTGGACATGGTAGTGGAGGCCACTTGCATTGTTTCAAGGCTTTCAGATCATACTCTAGGGTATTGATCTTCATCAATATTTACCAAGTACCAAGTTCTCAACAATTTTTCACTATTTTGTGAAAACATTTTTCCACACCTATGCTTATCTAGGTTTAAATATTTTGATGTATTTGTGCCAAATTAAAGATTTAGGCCTAATGATTGTAGTAGAAACAACATTTGAGTTTTTGATAATGGATTGAGGGAGACTCAAATTTTTCCAAACCTATGTATAGGCTTTTGACCCCGGTTTCGATAAATTTTAGCTTAACTTTGATATTTTTTCTAGAACATATATGCCAAAATCTAGAATTTTTGGTTGAATAGCTCTGTTGTTCTAGGTTTTTTGATTGTATCAAAGGAAAAATAATACTTTTCCAATTTTACTACCTTATTTATGAGTTTTTTTTTTTACAAACCTAATTTTTATCTTTTTGGCCATTTTTGTTGAAATTTCATAGTTTTGCCATTGGAAAATTGGTAGTATTCAAAAGGTTATGTGTATTTTTAGGTAATATTTTGGATCTTTAGGAATTGTGGGAATAGTGTAGAAGGTTTTTGTACAAAATTTAAAATTTTTAAATATTTTTAGAAATTTTTTCCCAAGTGTTTACTACAATTGATTCACTATAAACTATGTTTTTAGTCAAAATTTTGGTTTAAAATAGGCACAATTATGGACTTTTCCTACACTTGGATTGCCACGTTGATGGTCAATGTTGGTTGTTGAAAATATATTCTTTGCACCAATATTATAAAATTTTTTAGAACCTTTTAGATATTTTTCCTAACCTCTAGGATCTGTATTGATTAGTTTTGATTTTTGTTGCAAAGTTTCTAGTTTTAATAGCATAGATTGAAAAAATTGAGTACCTAGGCTTGGATTGTAATTTTTGTTTTATAGTTATGTTTTATTTATCATGGATTTTCTATGTTTTTTTGCTTATAGGTATCAAGTGATGATGATGAGAATGTTGAAGATGATGTTGCTGATGATCCTCCTCCTCTTACATCTTAGTTTTATCATGTTCAATTAGCCTATTATGTTCTATTTCTCATGTCATATTATTAGTGTTATTATTTTAGACTATCACAGCCTTGGATAATGTACTATTTTTATTATTTATGTTATTATATTATACAGTGCAACTATGGGTACTATTATATTTCTTATTGTTTTTATATTGTCACACATTGTGACTATGGCTATTGCTGGACATTTTTGGTTATAAGTTAAAATTTTTTGGTTTTTAATATTTTAAATTTTTAATCTTGTTTTATATTTGCTACTTATTGGTCTTAGTCAATGATGATGAGAATGTTGAAGATGATGTTGCTAATGATCCTCCTCCTCCTCCTACATCTTAGTTTTATCATGTTTGATTAGCCTATTATGTTCTATTTCTCTTGTCATATTATTGGTGTTATTATTACTTTAGGCTATCATAGCCATGGAGACTATACTATTTCTTTATTTATATTATTATATTATACAGTGCAACTATGTCTACTATATTATTTCTTATTGTCGTTATACTATCACACATTGTGACTATGGCTATTGTTGGACATTTTTGGTTATATGTTAAAAATTTTTGGTTTTTAATATTTTAAATTTTTAAGCTTGTTTTATATTTTCTCACATAAAAGGATACAATTTAAAATAATAAGACTATGAAGTAAAGTTTGGTGATAAAATAATAAAGATATACGATAAGGTATCATTGGTCGTAGTGTAGATATAAGAGAGATACAAAAATGGAGGCCATAAGATTGTTAGTTTAAGGCCTTGGTAGGCCACCAGTTTTAAAGCTTGGCAAGCCATTTTTATATTTTTATTTTAAGTTTTCTTTTTTTTATGTCTTTTTATAATTTTATGTAAATGTAAAGGAAATTGACATAAATTGTAAATTGAACACAAAAAATGTAGAGTAATGCTATGAAATAAAATAGTAAATAATTCATAACAAAGCAAAAGAATTATAAAGTAAAATAAGAACACATAAATAAGAGTTAAAAACTAGGGTAAAAATTCAAAGGCTATATCATATAATATAAAGTTTAAATAAGTAGATGATGTACTTAATCATGCAACTATTTTCTAATCTTTGAAAGATTAGGGAAAGTGTAAGGCCTCTATTGCACAATTTTATACTCTTTGTTCCATTTTCTCACAATGTTGAATGGGAGCTCTTCCCATGATTCATTAATAACTTCACTATTTTTGTTCTTGGATTTCTCGACACCATTATGATTTCTTACTTTATTTTTGATGGTATGACTTTCTTCTTAAGACTCCACCTTAGATCTTTGCTCTACATCAACATTGTTGATAGATAAGGATACTACATCATCTTTGTGGATTATATTTTTACCTCCCTCATAAGATAGGTAAATTTCTTGATGAATAGAGGAAGAGACTACTCATAAATTGGCTAACTAGAGCCTCCCTAGGATTATATTGAAACCTAGTATCTCTTCCACCACTATTAAATTGGTAGATGTGGGGAATTATTCCCTAGTGATGAAGTTTGGAGAAATAGATCCTTTCACTACTACCCATGACCCATTAAAGGAGTTAAGAGTAGAAGTGGAAGTGCTTTAAATATGTTCTATCAAGTCTAAATTCTTCATGATGGAAAAGGGTATAATATTTGTTACTACCTCATCATCAACATGCACATAGTGTTGCTTGTATTGATCAATCCTTATCATTATGAAGATAGGAACTCTCAATACCTTGTCACTTTGAGAATTCATTTTTTTCTCACTATCGCAAAATGTTAAAGTAGTTGACTTCATTTCTTCCCTAGGTAAAGCTAGCACCATTATTGCATGAATGAAATTCTCATTAGCATGGATATCTTCAATCATTGGAATAGAAGCTAACATATTAATTAACACTTCCCAGTGAGTAGGAATAATCATGACTAAGTCATATAAGCTCAAAACGATGTTTTCCTATTTGAGTGAGAGCTTAATCTATTCCATGGAAATGATGAAGTCTTTGTTACTATTCAATGATTTCTCATGTTTATTAGTCTTAACTTCTTTTATTCTACACAATATTTTAACCTCAAGTTTCATTGTTTGTTGCTAAGGCCTATTTTGTTTCTCTTGTTTTTGGTTGTCCTCCCTAGATTGGCTTGTTGAATTAGCTTGGATGTTGTTATCTATGGATATTGCTAACATGGGAGTAGACTTCAATGAATCTACTTCCTTCCACACATTTGGTTATTTTTTTTCCTTAACCTTTGGCTTAGGATCTAGTTTCTTGCATTTCTTAGAAGGTGATTTTTTGTTATCTACCTACAAAGGGGCTGAAGCATTGGCTATCATGGGAGGATGTTGGTCAACTTAGCTCACAAGTTTATTGGTTGTAAAATTAGGGGATACTCTAATGAGAAATGATTATTTTAAAGGTATAAATAATAATATCCTTATGACAAAAGGATTCCCTGAACTTGTGGAAGCTAAAGTCCTTTCATTATGAAGAGGTAACCTAATCATAAATGGCTCCCTACTAGGTATAGTAATCTTATTAATATTAAACATTACTATGGTATAGGGGTTATTGTTAGCATTTAAAGGACCATTATACACTTGCATGGGTTGGTCCTAGAGCATAACTGGGTTGGATGTATCTAAGATTAATTCAGCACCATCTATTTGTTTCTACAAATCATCTTTTAAAGCCAAGAAAAACTTAGTGTCATGGCCAAGAAGATAGTGATAATGATAGAGTCAATCTAGTTTAAAATATTTAGAAATGGGTTGGCCATCCTTTGTGGATATGGTGGGATCTTTGGTAATCCCATAGAGGCAATTCTGCCTCTTACATTCATTCTCAATTAGTTGTTTATATTGAATACGACATTCTGGACCAATTGATCAAGAAGCTCAGATAGTTTCATTGATAATTTTGTGTATTTGGACAAATCTGTGCTTTCAAATATTTTCCTAGGAATATTAGAGATGGAATTACCTTATGTTGATGGTACTATGGCCACAGCTACAGGATTCTATTTCCCATTATTCTAATCCTTTCTCATGTGCTAGTTCTTGCATGTGATGTATGCTGGATCATTATTGGCTTATGCATCATCCTCTAGCTTTTTGGTTTGGGAAAATACTTGGATAAGTAACCATGGTTCTAGGTAGTATAGCTTGGAATTGATGAAATCATTAATTTCCCCCTTGAAAATGGCCAACAGATGTGTTATAGATTGAATCAAGAATTTCATTGAAAATGGTATTCCATCTCTATATAAATTTTTGAACAAGTTCAAGAGGCTCATGTTTGACCTTCATAAATTTTTCTAGTGTGGTGTCATCTCTCAAGTTGTACTTGAAATGGTTAATGAACTGTGAAGTTAATTTTTCTAGAGAGGCAATGGAGTCTCTAGATAGTGCATGGTACTAATCCAAGGCTTTTCTAGTCAGAGACATAGGGAGTATGGCATCACAGTATGGGGCCTAACTTGTAACAATAAGAACTTAGAATAGAAGGTAATGAGATATTATTTAGGATCACCCTCATCATTATATTTAGTTAAATAAGTAATATGAATTCTTTTGGATAGAGTTATTTATGAGATGGTAGGGCTAATAGGATCATCTTGGTAGAAGATCAAAATTTTTACCATATGTATGTTGAAGGATTTAAGTTTCCATAATTCTTCAGTGAGGTTCTAGATCATTTGGAAAGCTTGATCCAGCCCTTGGAGCATTTTTATGGGTTTCCAAGTTTGAAATGATGGCTATGAGAAAATTTGGATTGCCTAAGGCCATGATATCAACATTGGAATAGACAAGGAAAGCTAGATGATCATGGTCACTAGAGGATTAAATATGAAGATAGAGATTTGAGTTAGAACATGTAAGACAAAGGGAACAAACGGGGTGTGAGGGACTATTGAAGCCTAGGATCACAAAACGAGGCCCACTAGAATGGAGAAATGAGATGGTTCAAAGGATATCATCAATGATGATGACACCTAATGAGATTGACTAGTGAACAACATTGTTGAGACAAGAATGCAAAATGGGATACTGATGAGATTGATGCACTACTACAATGGGTGTTAAGGTGAACATGGTAGAGAACAAGGGAGAAAACTAAGAGACCTAATTCTTATAGGACACATGATATTTGGGGTTATGAATGGTTGCTTGTGGAGATGACCATTGGAAAAGATTCCCTATGAATGTGTCTAGCTTATGCTCCACTTCAAACTCATCTTGGTCCTATTTGTTTTCATCCAAGCTAATTTCTTCACTCATATCATGGATATCTATTAGTTGCATTACCATGTGTATATGAAATTCTATTCATTCAATTTGAACATAGGATGAGAAAACATAGTCTTTTCCATTTGGGTGAATAATTTCAAACTAACATTTTTCCTCCAATTCTATATGTGGGATGAGAAGGCTAGCTCAGATCTTAGCACAAATGAAGTTATAGTGATCTTCATTAATGATTGTAATACTTGGTTCCTATTTCCTCCATCCAAGGGACTGTCTACATTCTACAATAGCAAAATCCTTGGAATCATAGACATGAATGACTTCTTGGCTTGAGGTCATGTGTGTTAAGTTATGAGGTAAAATTGTGAGGAGACAAAAAAGCATAAAGGGTGTAAGACTAGCATATTAAGCTAACTTGTAAAATTTAATATGCTAACCTATTAAGCCAACTTGTAAAATGTAATAAGCTAACTTATCAAAATTCTAGCTTATTTAGGGGCTAACATATTAAGAGTTTCAACTTATGAAACTCTAACGTATTATGAATTTTAACTTATTAAACATCAACATATTAAGTACAATTACAATGAAAAATTAAAAAAATTTCAAAAATTTTTCTAATGTATTTCAGCAATTCTAGGAGAAATACTAACAAAGTTCAATGTATATGAAAACACAAAAAAAAATTTGCAACTTGCAATTACAAAAATAGACAAGGTAGTATGCACTACAACTGCAAAGATAAAAAATTGTAGAGAATAAGAGCTACATTGAGCACTACAATCATAAAAACTCATTTTTAAAATACCTAAAGTAGAAAGTTAAGGTAGTGACATGTACTACAATGATAAAAAATTAATTATTTTGAAATTGCAAATTTTCAAGGAAGAGGAACAACACTGCAACTATACTATGAAAACAATAATAGTAGAATTTTATTTTATGCTAATATTGTTTTAGGCTCTACACATTGGGGTTTTAAAAAACCCCAAACCTTATTTTAATGTCTCAAATACATTTACAAGTAATGATAGAAACAATGCAAAGGATGGACAAATGGATTTGGATGAAGAATCTAGGTGAAGGTCCTCCTTCTAGTACTAAAAACTCTAATAGTTGAAAAATTTAGTGCTAGAAAACTAATAATTTTAGTGTAGAATAGTTTAAACCCAAATCCAACAAGTCTCAAAAAAGGATTTAGAACACCTCAAATGGTCTTGTCAATCGATTGAAGACTTATACATTTTTTACAAAGTACAAAAAGATGCAAACAATATAGTAATTCAAACATTGAGTTCAATAGTAAATAAATGCAAAATAAATGTGATAAACAAAGAAAACTGTAAACTCTATATTAAATGTGATAATAATTTTATGAAAAGAAAGGTTCAAAGAATACTAGTTGTGGACTTTAGAAGCCTAAGAATACAAGAAATAGCTTTGGAGCTTGAAGTAGGTTGCAACGTGCATTCTACAACCACATCTACACTCATATACTACAAACAATATACTCCTAAACTTTATTTGCCATATGTACTCTCTTCTCTAGATGCTTTACACTTGTTGGAAAAGGTTGTGGACTTTTAAATCTTTTCCCTACTCCAAAAGTCTCTAGTTCGACTAAAAGAAATATAATTCAAATGTCTTCAAAATGATGCAAACTATTATTTAAATAGATTGTGGATGTCCTAATTTTTTGTTGGTTTATTTTTCTAATTTCTAAAATTCCCTACAAATTTGTTTATGTCATTTGGTGGCCAAGATCTACAATGTATGATGCACCAACATTTTAGACTTTTTGAGCTAAAATACCAATGTATTTGGAACTTTCACAACATAAAAACTATATCGTATTAGCCATTAACATATGAAACTATTCTTTCCAATTTTGATGATATATTGGAGCTGTTTTCATGGTCCAAAATCCAACGTATATGCCACCAACGTTTTTGGCTTTTTTGCCAATTTTGGCAACATATTTACATTTTGTGCCTTCACACATTGGCTCAAATGAAATTTTTACTTTGCATATGACAAATTATCGAAAACTCTATAAGAATAATGCCATGGGGTAGGGTTTTTGATGGAAAAATAGTCAATTATATCTACCTTTAAATTTCCATCAAATTAGAATGTGAATTCTTGGCTATTATGTCTCTTATGCATAATATAAATTTTCTTTATGATGTTTCACCCTTCTTAATAACTAGAGCTTATGGAAAGAGCACCTTTATAATAGCATATCTAGATGGAAATGAGTTCACTACCTCAATCAACCATTCCTACCTAAAGCCGTATTCTATCTAATGCTAACATGTTTTCTTTTAGCTTTTGCTTTCTTTTAGTTACACATTTGAATGGATATGTGACATTAAAAAAGTTAGCAACCTATGATAAGTGAGCATGTAAGATCTTTTCTTCTTGTTATTAGCAACATTGTAAACTTTGTAAATTTTTGAAAAGAAAATACAATATTTTGAAGCTCTGCTAACTACTCTCCATGGTAACCTATGGTTGCTTGATAATCTCATGCTACCTCTTATTTCTTTATGTTTTTTTTTACTTTCTTGGTTGTATTTGTAGGATATGATGTGAGTTATCATAAAATTATGATTCATCATAGTAGTAAGCCACCATGTTATCTTAGCATATGTAATTTTGTTAGATCATTCAACCATGCCAATGGTGCTTCCTTTCAACCCTTTGCATTATACCTTCTAATCTACAACCACACACTAGCTTCATCCCTTGACACCCTACTTATGATGAGCATCATGTGTGATGTCCTTACGTCCTTGTTATGTGATATGTCCTAATAGTTGTTACCTATTTCATTAAGGTTCTTAATGACTTATTAAGCATGATAATTAGACTTGGGATTGGCATCAAAATCCAAAGAATATTTTTTGTTAGAAAAAAAGAGAGAGGAAAAATCCAAGAAATCTAAATGGTCAAAGAAGCCTATAATAAAGCAATGGCTCATAAAAAAAGAAGAAGAACCAAATAGCCAAAGTCATCCATAGAAAAGCACTAGTTTTTCAAAATTATACCAATGATGTTAATACATTTGGGGTTCTTCATCCTCCTTTCAATAATTTTTGCCTAAATGTTTATCCAACATGCCTTACTTTGAACCCCTCACCATCCTCATTATCTATGACCTCTTATCACTATTACCTTAAATGTTACCTCATCTCTATAAGTGCTTACTTGCATGATTTGACATATACAGAATTATTCAAAAGACATTCTAGCAGTAGTGAATGGGCAAAGAATGATGCATTTGTGATTGTAGAAAAGCACACCCCACCCTTCCACACCTTGAATCCTCCAATAGTAATTTCATAAAGACTTCTAAGGCCTCCGCTGCAAGGCTTGATTGTAGATCAAGCACTTCTAAGGTTTCTTTTATAAAACTTAATTAAATATTGATCACTTCTAAAACTTTTGGAAAGGCCATTAGCACCTAGATTTGTATCTTCTAAACTTATTTCATATTTAATACAAATTTGCATTTTTGGTCATTTTTTTTTCTATCTTCTATGCACTGAGATTTAATTCATTTGTGGGTTTATTAATTTAATCTTCATTTGTGCATTTTCTATTCTTTATTCTCATTTATGTGGAGCTAGTAACAAATTCTTAAGTCCTTTGGTAATTAGCAAGACTATCAAAGGCACCTCAAATCTTTTACGCCTATAGATCCTAGGGTTGAACTATTTGTGCAAAGAATTTTAACCTCCATCTTTTAATTATTTCCATCATTACACATACACATGAATCAAGAAAGCTCTATAATACTAGCACAAGTCTCTAACCCAATAGCAATTCCATGTCCAAGAATGTCGAAGTATCTGAAAGAATGGAGTGTGGAGCTTGNTAACATTCCATGGATACTTTAATTATAACCACCATGATAAGCCTATCAAACTCATCAATCAAGTTAACTCACATCACCTAAACAAATAAATATTAATGTATAAACTTACCTGCACATAATCATATATATAATTTTATAAATCTAACCTAACTAATGATCATGAATAAGCATAGAACACACACAAAGCCAAAACTTCAAGAAAACACAAGAGAACATGCTAAGAATACTAAATTAGAAATTCAAAAATATAGATTGTTACAAAATATATCAAATGGATGTTAACTTAGCCTTTCTAAATTTTTTTTTTAAAGAATAATTTTACATCCTCTATTCTAAAGAACTTAAAATCTGAGGCTAATAAAGAATTATGTAATATTAACAAGGCTCTTTATGAACTTGGGTAATCTCCAAGTGCTTGGTTTCATAAAATCAATGATTTTCTTCTCAAAAATAACTATAAAAGTTTTATTTCTAAGCCTACTCTCTACTTCAAACATGTGCCCATTAATTTAATATTAATCTCCATTTATATTGATGATTTGATCTTCTTATCAAGTTTTGAAAAATTAATTTTAAACTTTAGAAAACACAAGAAAGAAGAATTTAAAATGAATGATCTATATGTACAAATGTATTTTTTAGGAATCCAAGTAAATTAAGTAGAGGATGAATTGAAAATGAACCATATTAAATATGTTGAATAAGTAAAAAAAAATATGGTCTAGAAGATAAAAGAATAGCTACAACATGATTGCCTCCA
>MNCI01028931.1:23972-54412 GCA_015680685.1 Gnetum montanum | reverse complement strand
TTAAATTTATAACATCATACCTTTCAAGAGTCATTCAAGAAGCTAGACTTAGTCATATGAATTTTGTCAAGCATGTATTGAGATATGTAAAATGGATCATAGAAATTGCCATCAAGTTTATGAAATGAGATGAAAATTTATATACATCAAGCTTAACCATCATTCATGAGGTCAAGCTTATCCATTGCAATCTTAAGAAGAAAACTACAATTATTGCAATGCCTAATTACATACAATACATCTTATGACTAAAGACACTCTTTACTCAATTGGACTTTGAATTTTTTTTTTTTATTAATCTCATGATGAAAAATATATCATCCATATAAATCTTAAAGAAACATGTTCTTCATATGAAATACAAGCATGTTTACGTCAAGTATTACTTCATTAAGTAAGAAGTGAAGGAGGGCAACATCTTGCCTAAGTATGTGTCAAGAAAAAACTAATTCGTTGATCTCATTACCAAGTCACTACAAGCATTTAAGATAGACTATATTTTTCAAATCATTGGCATTACAAAGGTTGAAGAAGTAAGCAAAAAAACTCCAAAAATCTCAAACTTCATGATTCTCATACACTACATACTAAATAAGAATTTGTTAAAAATAGTATGAATATATTTCTTTAACTCCCGTATGATCATTTCTCTTTTAGTTTGAGTAGAGTAGGAAGTCATTGTAGTCTTTACTTTTTATATTGATGCTATCTTTTGATGTACTAAGTATTATAAGTGTGTTCTTTTCAAAGTAAATGATCATAGAAGATTAGGTTGAGAGAAAATATTTTTAAAAAAGTGTCAAAACCTTTAATGAAATACCTATGCTAAAATATGTAACATCCACCATAAAAAAGTATAAATAGATGTGATATCCTTCAATATGAATAATATAAGCTTAAGGTGAATTGATAAGCTCACCCTTTTCTTCATTTTATATGTTTTGTGTAAGTGTCTAAGTACTTGGTTGAAGTTCTCCTAACTTCAACCTTCTTTATTTTCTTATATTCTTATACCATCTATGATATGTTGAAGTTACTTCTTCTAAGAAAATTCATGTCTAAAATATGTATGCAAAAAAGAATAGTATCTACATAGGATTGGATCAAGGAATTTATGATTCCATTTCTTTTAACATTGAATATATTTTCTTATGGTAAACTCTCTTAAGTAGGTTTCGTACTTCTTATTGAAGAGCTCCAACATGGTTGATCATCAATGGAGTAAATCTAGCTTCAAGAATTCGTACAACTTTTAAACGTCTTTGATGAGTACCCTTGGGGAGAGTTTTAACTTCTACACTTATTCTTTATGTTTTTTAAGATGAAAGCATTAAACAATACTTGCAAATAATGTTATGGATAAGTATTCTTTCTTTTCTTAAATTTTCATATCAAGTCATTTGATGCAACTCTCACTCTAATGCTTATGAGATATTCTTACTATCTCTCTAATCTAAAGCATGCTCCTAAAGGCCAACATGTGTTCATCATAATCAAGTGCATCACAGTCATAATCTCTATCTCTATTCATCCACCAAACATGACCTCTTTTTGGGTCTCTTATATATCTCTCATCTTGTCTTCTTCTTGATCTATATCTGTATTTCGTTCTCTGTTCTTGTCTCTACCAAGATACCTATTTTGATTCATTCTATCATGTTCATTGAGTTTCCTTTCATAATCCTTGTGTATATTCATTCTTCTTCATCAATGTTCAACATTGGTAGATCTTGATAATTGCAATGAGAAGGAAGATGAAGATCTAGAAGATCCCTTTTAGTTTACTCTTTTGTCATGGTTTTCTTTAATAATTCCCTCTTTATATTTTAGATGATCTAGGGCTTAAGATTCTCTACATTTTAGGACCTATTATATCTCTTCTTTAATTACTTTCCTTGGTATAACATAGCCATTGATAAGTTGATTTATCAACATTAAAACTACAAGGATCTTGATGAGGACATCTATCTAACCAATAGTTAATATTCTCCTTTTCAAAATTTGATATTGGTGGGATTGCATGTTTTTTCTTATGGATTTTATGATGGACCTCCATCAAATGATCTTGCCTATACTAAGCATTAGTAGGCTTGCAAGGTCTATTCATATGATGATGCATTGATTACTTACATGAAATAGATTCTAGTCCATTTCTCATCAATGCAACTATAAGCATTAATTGTTTTGCTCCATCAAGTTGTAGTACAATGTTACCTTATAAGTGCCACCATCACATTTACTCATCCTAGTGAAAAAAAAAGAAACTTCTAGATAGTAGGGATATAGATGTGCATAAGAGACCTTTACTTAGTAAGGTTCTTCTTCTTTATTATGGTTTGTTCCATGAATTTCTTCTATGGTATTATCCACACATGGTGAATTTCTAGCCCTATGAAAGAAACAGATGATTAATTAATGAATGTATGAATATATATAAATAATATCTAGTTTTATCAAAGATAAAATATTATGAACTCAATAGTGATCATTTATAAACTAACTAGTTTAGATCACTAGGATCATCCCTAGCAATATCACCAATGATGAGTAGTGAATATATCTGATACTGATGAGTGGCAAGGTACCCCTACACTCAACCATATGAAATGAGCGTAGCACACATGATCTGGTCGAACTCCATAGACTAAATGGCTAAACGCCGAAAGGAACACTTGGGTTAACTAATCGTTGTCTTCCCAGACTTACTTGTTGTTGTCACGGTGTATGGTTCAGTAAGTCCGAGGTACATGATTTTTTTGGTATTTTCTGGTTTATCTCCTATGCTAAACGGTGAAGGGTTGAGAGACTAAAACTAATTCTAACTACACCACTAAGTCCTAGCGTTAGCATCCATTCCCACTTTCTATACACAGCCTAAACTGTGCAACTGTGGCTACCAAACGCTAATAATATTGGGATTACCACATGTAATGCATGTGCTTGAAGCAGTCGTACTGAGGTACCTAACTAACCTAAGTGTGACAAGCAGCTAATTCCTTGACTAGCCGTACACATCCGTAGATGTTCGTAATCAAGTCGTACTTGTCCCATATTCTAGGAGGTAAGGGTGACAGATTCTAATCGTGATGAGTAGCCGATTCCTTGGCTAGCCGTACACGTTCATCAACGCTCGTAACCAAGTCGTACTCATGCCGTGTTACTAGGAAAGAAATAAATAACATTAAATAAACCTATCCATGTACTGCAAGGTTTATCCACAAAGCTCGTCTTTATTGCTATACACAACTTGCGTTCCGGATCAAAGCTACTCGAATAAATAACCATTCACTTGGGGGACTCCTACTATGGGCACATGGAAAATATTCTATCTCTGGGGTGATCAATCCACTAGAGCTTTGCTACTTTACGCCTAGGATGAGAAATAAGGGGAGTGCCACCTCTTATTTATAGATTTGGCGGTGGACTGCGATATCGCAGGGCACAATGTGATATCGGGTTTCATCATACCCCCATGACTGAATGAAAAGTCATTCTCAAGTTCCTTATAATAATATCAGGTAGGTATGGAATTATTGAGGGGAATGGAACTAATGCAATGACATGTGAACGGTCCATTATTACAAGACTTGACAAAACTGGTGTTCATGACAACAAGGGTGAACACCTTATTACAATAACATCAGTCCACATTTGGTAGCTGAGAGAAAAGAGGAGAGAGAATAGAAGAGAAGAAGAGAGAAGAGTCTTGCTACTGCCAACGCCTAGATTGCGCCTTCCATTTTCTGTCCGTAAGCGCATCATCAATCTTGCTCCTTGCATAGCTGCTTCAGCATTGTTCCATTCCAAGTATTGGCTCCAGATCCATTCCTTTGTTGTATGATCGCCATCTGCACACACAACACAATCATATATTAGCAAGGGTTATTGAAACATCATGTAATTGATACCTTGCTTTGGTGTAGGTTCATTGGCTAGGTTGTGGTATGGCTAATATGGACCTGGGAATATGCTACTGATGACTACCGAAGGTGTAGGGGTTAGGAAGAAAAACAAAAAAAATTTGGGCTTAGGAGAAAAATCGAAAAATCGAAAAATCAGGCCCTGTACCCCCATGACTAATCTCAAACCTCCGGTAGCGAAAGAATGGAGAAAGAAAAGGAGTAATAAAGATAGGTAAAAAGGGACAATGATGGCATCAATGAAAGGGATGTCAAGATGGAAATGAAAAAAAATAAAATTAATTGCAAAAATGTTAAGGAAAAGAAGTTAACTAATGTTCCAAATAGGAATGTCAGTTGGTCCTCCCCAGAGCAGGCTCATGCCCTTAATGCCCTGACAATCCCACATTCAGAGAGTCCATAGGCTCTAGGAATGTCCTTTGGAAGAATTTACCAAAAAGAAAACAATGCATCAACCAAAATATATGTACTAATGATACAACCGGCAATGAGGTGAAAAATGGAGAGAAGGATGGAAAGAAGAGGATGGAATGGAATCCCAAGTACAAGGTGTTTTACAGCCCCTTGTGTGTTTTATGGTTAATGTGACTTGGCAAATCTCATCCCAGCTCCGGGCTCAAACCAACCACTTCCAGTGACTTCGCATCAATGCATTCGGTTAAACATTCACTTGGATAACAAGGATGCATCTTCAAAGAGTCACCACCATTTCGACGAAACAAAGGAGAGAACAGGAAGTGAAAAGGGCCTTAGTTAAAGGGAACACTTTGGTTCCATAAACAGTGCTTGTAGCCCAGATTTTATTTCATCTAAGGGGTGTGCTTTGAATTCTCACTTTGGGTTTTTTTTTTGTTTTGTGTTTTTATGCGTGGGCACCACACCTTGCAAAGACTTCTTATTTTTATTGTCTCAGCTTTCGATAATTGGGTAACAAGAAGAGTTAAAGAAATTTGTAAAAAAAAATGTGTAAAACAAAAACGTTGTAAAATAAAAACTGAAAAAGAACTGAGGGCCCCATATAATTAGCATAGGTGGCCATCTCCCCCATGACTGAGTTGTAAGGGCGAGATCCGAAATAGTGAGCACCTATTTGAATTTTGAAGAAGTGCCCCACTTCTTCCAATTGATGATCTTAAGTTGAGGAGTGGAAGTTGGTGACGCTCATGTTCCAATGTGTCTATTCCATAGTTGTTGGCATGAGTTTCCTCAGTTCGTTCCATGCATATTTTTCTGCTCCTATGAGGAGCTATCAAGCACGGGGTGTCTACTACTTCTTGTGTGGTTGCTACATACAGGCATCTTTGTTGCAGAGCTTCTTGGGCACACCTGTTACATGGAGACACATCCTCCATGTCCTAACCCAATGAATCACTGTATGTGATGCATGCAACTATCCTCTTCTCGATCTTTCCACATATTTTTATCTTAGAGATTTCCAAGGAAAGATTGTGGATCCTAAGGCATGGGTCTACTGTACTTAGCCATGCCCTTTCCATTATAATTAGGAAGTCACCTCCATTATTGTTCACTTCGATCATCAGAAAGTCCGCTGGGTGGGACCAACCATACATAGTGGTAATAATATCCTACACCAATCCTAAGGGAATGGTGATGGACTGGTCTGCCAGCTCTAGTTGGATGTTGCTCTTCTTAAGTTAGGGCAGGTTCTAGGCTTGATACATCTCTTGTGAAATTAAGTTGACTCCAGAACCTGAGTCAAGAAGAGCCTGATGTGATGCATTTCCAGTGATCTGCAAATAAATAAAGGGACTCCCAGGGTTAGTTAGTTTCCTGGGAAGGTGACCTACCTTGATCCAGCCAGTTACAGTATGTGTTAACATAACCATATGCG
Source organism: Gnetum montanum (assembly GCA_015680685.1). Taxonomy (NCBI): domain Eukaryota; kingdom Viridiplantae; phylum Streptophyta; class Gnetopsida; order Gnetales; family Gnetaceae; genus Gnetum; species Gnetum montanum. The sequence goes on along the minus strand of MNCI01028931.1, from coordinate 48,640 downwards.
TTACGCTCTTTTCGACTGAAGGGTTCTCCAAAGCATTAGTGGTTAGAGGCCTATACATGTACCCATCCGCTTATTGTTGTGAGATTTTTTCTAGGCTCCTAGTCCTGAAAAAGGGTCTCTTCTTTGTACAATTGTTGTCAGAACTAGCACCCAGTTGGATATTTACACGCTGAATATTTACAGCTCTCGTGACGTTACGTTGCTGCGGTTGGGTAGGTAATTCCCCTTGCATTGTTGGAACAGGTTGTAGGGGAACTACAGGTGTAAGAGGTGCGGGTGGAGTTAGAGGATGGACTGAATCTGAGATATCTCTCGAAGGAGGAGTCCTCCTAAAGTACTCCCGAACTTCGTAGTGACGGTGGGGAGTAGTGTGATCCATAGATTCACCTAGAGAAACTGGCTGCTGCACATAATAACCGTAAGGATTGGGCTGCCGGTAAGGGTATTGATGTGTGGGAAGTGGCATCCCCCATGACTGTGGGTATTACCACTACTGATGTTTTCCAATGGGCTGTGGAGGTGTTCCACTTGGATAATATGTTAAGGGTTGGTGGAACTGCCTTGGATTACCTTGTGGATAAGGTAACCTTCGGGGTGTTTGCCATTGATTAAGTCTTGGATTTAGTGCATACACCCCAAACTCCGACACATGTGAGATAATTGAGCAACATCCCTTAAGATGGTCATAATAGCAAACCTCACATCCACCATCATTGTCTGAATCAGAACTTACAACCTCATCGGAGATAGGAATTTTTCCCTTACCCTTGTTATGTGCAGGGCTTAAGTTTCTTCGCTTGGTTTTGCCTTTGTCACTACCTTGTTCTACCTTAGACTCTTCTACGATTTTTAAGACTATTTTTATTCTTGAGTCTAAGGAATCCCACATTTGGTCTACCTTAGCCGATACCTTGGTTGTTAACTTTTGGATTGGCATGGTTTTTCGATTCACCAACTCTTCAAGTGGTGGCTCATCCTCCTCATCATAGAATTTCACTCCCTTCTTGCGAAGGGAGGGATCATGGTTGTATTCTTCCGCACTTTCCCTATTACGTAGCTCACCCTCTTCTTGTGCTACTTGTTCCAACAAACTTTCAACTTCATGGGATCTTAGTTGGGAAAGTCTCCCTTGGGCATAAGTCCCAAGATTTCTTCTCATTTCATTCCTTAGCCCATCCACGATGTGGTGAAGTTGATACCGTTTAGCATACCCATGGCCCGGGCAACGATGTAGCAGTGTATAGTAATGGGCCGTGGCAGCATCCAAGGGTTCATAAGCACCTTGTTTCCAGCCTTGGATCTGCTTACACAAGTTGGACACTTTGGAGTACATTTGATATTTGTTGTTGAACAGTTCAAGCATCGTACTCCACCTCCTAATGGTTTTCAGTTCTAAGGACCGGTACCAACTCTCTGCTTCTTTGATGAGTGTCCTTGGGAACAACTTAAGGTTCTGCCACTCATTATCTATGTTTTGCAAGACACAAGCATCGTGGAATGCCTGTAAATGATGTTGAGGATCATCGTTGTATCCCCCTTCAAAACGTGGGATATTATTTATGTCCAAATGCTTGATCCTGCTGTCTTTTAAGTGCCTTGTGGGGATCCTAACTGCCTTTGTGATGTCTAGCATGCTTCGGGTTACGAGTAGGGGCTCATCATGATCATCTCTATCATGACGTCTGTGATGTCTTCGTGGTGGTTCCCTACTCTCCCTACATCCTTTCCCTTGTCCTAACTCCTCTCGACCTTCCTGTCAAGGTCTTTCATCCTTTTTACTTTTATCCTCCCCTTTATATTCATGGTGGCTACACCCAGATGTGGAAGGAGAGTGTGGATGGTGAGATGAAGGAGAAGAGGAAGGGGATCCATCACCATGACGATGTTTCTTACCTTCTCTTCGGCTACTTCGGCCCCAATCATTGTAATGATCTAAGTGTCCATCCTTAGTGTGAGTGGTTGTTCCTGCCGTGAATAATTGGTGCTCATGGGGATCAGAGCCCGTAGCATGTACAGTTGATCGAAGGCCCTTATGCCTAACCTCTTCAGCATTGTGAGAAGGAGGAACATCATTTTCTAAGAAACCCATTATGAGGGGTTCCTCGTCTCCTATTTCACTAAGTACATGGGGGACCTTGCCATTCAACAATGAATGTTGGATCTCCTACCTTTCATCCCAAATATGTTGGGCATCTATGGGATGATAATCCATTGTGTCAAAGTTATCTAGAACGTATTCCGCAAATAGTTCTTTCATGCCAATCTATGCTAAAGCATGGAAAAGCATGTTAGGGACTGATTGATCTGGGGGTAACACAATGTTACCTTGCAAATATCTCCACCACAGTTGTTCGTCTTGATGGAGAATAAAAGTAAAATTAGGCACATACTCATTGGGATGAGTATATGTCACCTTAGATTGTTTAGGACCTGGCTGGTCTAGGTTATGCATATGATGCTGACTATCTTCCGTGTTATCCTTAGGTGAGTTAACCTTATGAGAAGAAGCCATTTTATTGGTGTGCTATTCACCATTATTTATGTTCTTATTTAACTAATTAACCCAAAGGTTCGTTAAGGCTCACAACGATGTGAAATATTTCCTAACGTTCTAATTTGCGTACAAACACTTAGTCCCCGGCAACGACGCCAATGATGAGTGGTGAGGTACCCATACACTCAACCATACGAAACGAGCGTAGCACGCGCGATCCAGTCGAACTCCGCAGACTAAATGCCTAAACGCCCTAAGGAACACTTAGGTTAGTTAATCGTTGTCTTCCCAGACTTACTTGTTATTGTCACGTTGTATAGTTAAGTAAGTCCAAGGTACATGAGTTTTTTGATATTTTCTGGTTCATCTCCTATGCTAAACGATGAAGGGTTGAGAGACTAAAACTAATTCTAACTATAGCACTAAGTCCTAGCGTCAGCATCCATTCCCACTTTCCGTACACACCCTAAACTATGCAACTATGGCTACCAAATGCTAATCGTTACTGGGATTACCACACGTAATGCACGTGCTCGAAGCGGTCGTACTGAGGCACCTAACTAACCTAAGTGTGACAAGCATCTAATTCCTTGACTATCCGTACACATCTGTAGATGCTCATAATCAAGTCGTACTTGTCCCATGTTCTAGGAGGTAAGCGTGATAGAATCTAATCGCGATGAGTAGCCGATTCCTTGGCTAGCCATACACGTTCGTAAATGCTCGTGACCAAGTCGTACTAATGCTGTGTTACTAGGAAAGCAATAACTAACATTAAATAAACCTATCCATGTACTGCAAGGTTTATCCACAAAGCTCATCTTTATTTCCGTACACAACTTGCGTTCAGGTACAAAGCTGCTTGAATAAAGAACCGTTCACTTGGAGGACTCCTACTGCGGGCACATGGAAAATATTCTATCTCTGGGGTGATCAATCTGCCAGAGCTTCGCTACTTTATGCCTAGGATGAGAAATGAGGGGACTGTCGCCTTTTATTTATAGATTTGGCAGTAGACCGCAATATCGTGTACGTGATATCGTAGGGGACGACACAATATCACGTACACGATATCGCAGGGGATGCGATATCGTGGCCTGTGCATATTGCGTCTCATCAGATATCCAATCATATGATACATAATCATTATAAGAAGCCATGTTATAATCTTTGGATGAAACTAGCAAAGTATCTAAAGAGTTAAATGTTTAATCATGAGTTATTGTCTTCTTACTACACTAGTAGTGATTTCTAGCACATCTTAAGGTGACGTTTATAATAATGATATTGTTTGTAATTTAATTAAATTAAGTAAAAATATAGAATTTAATTAATTAGACAAAAAAATAATAAGGCAAATCATATGCTAGTCCATAGTTATGAGTATTTGATTTCCAATTTTTTATACAAATCCTAAACTAGTGTATTTGCCATTAGGATTACCAAGAGATTTATTATTGAGGGTACAAATTGATATCACTACTAGAATTACCAAATAAGTCCATGTTATACTTGAAACTAGCTACACTTATTCTATGAAGATTAACATGCATGGAAATCAAACATTGATCAAAATTACATTAGAAAGTAAATGACATAGAAACTAAATTCTACTCTATGTTAGAGTACTACAATGAAATGGAATTAATCTTAATCTTTATTTTCACTCATGAAGTATGTTCAATTACATCTCACTTAAATAAAAAAGCAATACATTCAAGTTATAACCATGTTATAGTTCACAATTGATCACTATAAGAAATTAAGAAAATAGACAAGGTGTTTGGCTATCTAGAGACTAAATCATGTCATAAATGTTGTGGATGAACTATATTTATGAGTATTTATTAATACTACTATGTCATATCTACAACATTGCATCATCAAGTATGATATTATAGATGCTTTAATATCATAGTTGACTAATAATGTTAATTCAATGTTTATTACCTAGTCGTTTCTTTGAACTTCATGCTCCATTTTAGATTTCTAAAATATAATGTTTTTACTTCATTCTGTATAACTATCATTCTTTTTTAACTAATTATTTTTAATATTTTCTTTATTTACCTTCATATGGATTACTTTTCTTTTACTCAAGTTCTCATATCTTTATCCATTCTATATGCAAATAATTCTTAATCTAATATTCTCTATACAAAATACAAATCTTATTTCATTTGCTTTAATAGATTGTTACTTCATAATTTTCTTCAAATGGAATGATCTTCAACCTTTACATTAGAGTGGACTAGTATACCAATACTTCTTTTTCATTTATGTTTTAAGAAAATCCAATAAAATAAGAGGTAAAATCAATCTAGGATCAATAATTCTATGGTAAAATTGATAAAGATATATGAAATATTATTAAGATAGAATTGTCAAAATGGAGATAGGCTAGTGATTTTTTATGTGATAAAAGAAACTCCTTTAAGCTAAAGAGTCTTTTATAAGATAGTCATTAGAAATACAGTCTTCTATGATATTGATGAGCAGTGAGGTACCCCAACACCCAACCATATGAATCACAAGTGTTCATGCATGATCCACTCAAATTCTATGGATGGGACTAGTTGTGGCATCTAGATCGCTATGCCTCNTATGGATGGGACTAGTTGTGGCATCTAGATCGCTATGCCTCGATTGTAGTTCATTATCTTCCCACTTGGACTAGTGGTAGCTTTGTCATGTATGGTTTAGTCTACAGTGAGGCATATTATTTTTACTATTTTATATTTTATTGTTCTACAATTAAAATTAGGTTGAAACTTAATTTATAATCAATTCAACAAATCTAATTGCTAATTAATAATCAGCAATCCTAACATAAGTATTTGATCCCACTTTCTATGCACATCTTAAACACATATAACACTATTGGGTTACCAAACATTAAGCATTGCTAGGATTACCAAGAGTCATATGCATGCTCGAAGCGATCATACTTATGTACTTAATTAATTAGCATGCATGAAAATGTAACTATTAACTAAGTACATGAAAAGTAAATTTCATGGAAAGTAAATCTAATCTAACCAAAGTGCTACAATAAATAAGAATCAATCTTGATCTTATTTCCACTCATGAAATATGTCTCGGTACATTGAAATTTGAATAAGACTTCATACAACTAACTCAGATCCACTCTATGGGCACTCACTGATTGTTCTCTAATATTATGAAATAAAACTACAAGAATTTAGCTACTCTATTGAAAAAACTATGAAAAACTACTTGCAAACTATGTGCCCAACCACTATATTTATAGGTTGGTGTATACCCCATAATATCAAATATCCAACATTGCATCCTAGGCTCCAACATCAAATACCCAACGTTGAGGATCCAACATCAAGTACCTGATATCAAAGAATACAAAAACATGCTTCATCATACCCCCCATGACTAAATAAAAACTCATCCTTAAGTTAAACAAAATGAGGAATAAGTTTCTTACAAAATATCGGGAATGTATGGGATTATTAACTAATATGCAAGCTACTAACTAAATTTGAGTGCCACATTATAATTNTAGTTGTTTCTTTTAGCATCACCTATAGTTACCAAAGGATCAACATTAGTTATGGTAAATTATCCTTAATTATTATCCATTTTTGGAGCCCTTACTTTCCTTTTAAGCACAAGGTGATTACAGCATACTATTCCCAAGGCTATGAGGAAACTAAAATCATCAAGTTGTTCACATTATTTTGATAAAATATTATTAGTTACCATGATGTTAAAAAATATGATGTTGCAAAAATTTTAAAGTAGGCATCCCTGGCTACCATGACCAATAAGCTTAACTCCAGAAGCACATATGTTTTTAAATAACTAAAGACAAAGGTCTAATTCAAAAGATGGCCAAGAAATATTAATGGATATGGAAATAGAAGAGTAGGAAAAATTAATGAAACAAATGAGAAGTAGTCTCAACATTAGGCATAAATTCATAGAAACCATCAATGATGTTTTGGAAGATGTGAAGGTTAGTTCAAAACCATGATCAACAAAAGTTATGCAAGTGGGTCCTTCCCAAAGTAGGGTCCTTCCATAATGCCCTTGCATAACCACTTTTATAAATGTCTTTGGGCATCCAAGAAGTTTAAGGGAGACCATGTCGTTACTCCAAACAACACATAACTATCATGGTTAGGATGTTGCACGATACTACACAAAACCAAAAGGCTCATAATTGCATGCAGCATTGAGGTGAATAATGGAGTAAGAAGGGATTGCAAAGATTGGGATGTAAGGTACTTGACCATGTCCACAATGGGTTCTTGTGATAAGTATGATTAAAATGATCAACATACCTATCCATCCAAGTTCAAACCAAGTCCATACCATGAACAGTGACCTCGCATTGATGTGTTCCATCCTGCAAACCACCATGAGTCCACAACCACCTCAAAGAACAATCATCACTACAAAAAGAGAAGAAAAGAGAAGAAGGAAGGAAGGGCCTTAGAGGGGTGCCTTCAGGCATGGGTAACATGTTTTTTTACCCCATAACTAGTGCTTGTAGCCTATTACTATGTCTAAGGGGTATGCTTTGAATTCCAATCATTGTTTTTTTTTTCTTTTGTGTGTTTCCTCTTTTTTTGTGTTTTTTATTTTGTTTTGTTTTTCTTTTCTTGGATGACAACCACACCATGCAAAGATAGAGCTTCCTTTTTATTGGTCAATAGGGGAGTGATGATACATTCCAAGATGAATCATAAACCACATGAATGATGTCAAGAAGAGAACCCAACAAGTCCCCTTGAGGTCACACCCTTTGCTATTCCCACTTGGTCATTCCCTCTTTCTTCAAGGTACAATGATCATTAATTAATTTTAGTTTCATTAAATAAGAACCAAATTATTTCCATGAAAAATACCTTTTATTCAAAGAACTACAAGGATGGATAAGGTGGTCTCACTGCTTTACACAATTACTTACTCAATCATCTTGATAGCATAGCATAAAAAACCCAACACATAACATTAACTTCTACATCATGACTTGGCAATTTTATTAATAAAAAACATAAAATACATTCATAAAACATAAAGAAAATCACTCAAGAAAAGAGAAAAATATTCAGAAATGGAAAACATATGAAGAATCAAAAAATTCCAAAACTAATAAACACATCAATTGCTTCCATGCATCTTTGAGATAGTTTTATATTCTCATTTTCAAGCCACAAGGTATTTTCTGGTTTAGTGGCTACTATGTAGACTAGCTTTTGCTCACACACTTGCTCCTAAACTTTATGGTGGGTTGGTTTAGGGGTTGTGTTAATATTTTGAACTTCCAACCGACAATTGCATCCTTTATCATTATCAATGATGAATGGATTCTTCTATCTCTCCACAAGGATAGGTTTATCATTTATGTCTTGTGTTGAAATGGTGATGGTTATTGGCTTTTGCGTATGATTAGGAGACATCATTTTTACAAGGAAGGTTGTTGCATCAAATTAGCCTTATGCTAGTTCAGGTGATGTAGTAGGTCCATGAGTGTTTTCCTTTGGCTTACGACCTTTCCTATAGAAGGAATCTTTCCAAGACTTTGGTTGAGATCTACTAGCATCATCATTTGCATGTATGTTTGTAGCACAAGTGGCATTCTCTCAATGATGTTGTGATGCTGAACCTTCCTATGTTGTTGGAGGTAACATATGGTGAAGGTGAGTATGAGAATATTAAGGATATGATGTAGGGTGAGAGGTGTGAGGTGGTGATCCCGTATAAGATCTTGCAGGATAATAATATTTTAGAGAGTGGTAGTAGTGATTTGAAGTAGAGGAAGTAAAAATGGTTGATGAAATAGGATGTTGAACATAATATCCATGTGGATTCAACTAGTAGGAAGGAGAGGGCTAGTTTGGTGGTGGTCTCCCCTATGACTATGGTTGTTGCCACTATGGTTGATGCTAGTGTTGAGGCTAGTAATAAGTCTCCCCAGGATAGTACAGTTAGTTTTGGGGTTATCTAAAATTACTATGCAAAAGAGGAAATCTCCTAGGCATGTACTTTTGTACAAACTTTAGATTTAATTCCCCTACCTAGATCTTATGTAGATGCAAAACGATTAGGCAATGGCCCTTAAAATGGTCATATATGCAAATGTCACATCCATTATCTTTGTTTATGGTTGAGTCTATAGCCTCACTTTCTTCAGGCATGTTTCTTGTTTGCTGATAAGTTTTCCTGAGTATTTCTTGGTTCTTTTTCCTCCTTTTCTTGTGATCACTTGATTTGCTTTGTGTCACTCTCTCCTCTATGGTTTCTACACAAGTTTTTATTTTCTCATTCATCCCTTCTAACCTCTCACCTAGCATTGCTTCAAGCTCATTGATAATGTTTTGTATTAATAATATTGGTTATATAATTATCTCATTAAGAGATACCTCATTTTCCTCATCATAGATATGGACCCTTTTCTGTTGAAGAGTTTGGTCCCAGTTTTTTTCCTCTACATTCTACCATTTGCATAGCTCTCCTTATTCTTTTGCCACATGCCTAAGTAGCTCTTAGATCTAATGGGTTTGTAGCTCGTATAATTGACCTAGAGCATCCATCCCAAGGATCTTCCTTATTTCATTATGAAGCCCATCAATGATGTAGAATAGTTGCCTTTCCTCAAAGAAACCATGGCCTGGGCATCTATGTAGTAGTGAATAGTATCTTTCTAGGGTTACATCCAAGGGTTCATGATTTTCTTGCTTCCACTTCTGGATTTGTTTTCTTAGTTTGGACACTCTCTCATAGGTTTTTTATTTTTCATTGAAACTTCTAGCATTGTGGACCACCATCGGATTGAATTTGGTTTCAACGATTAAACCAGACTTCAACTCTATCGATTAATGTCCTAGCAAAGAGCTTAAGCTATCACCTACTTTCAATGTTGTATAGGCCATAGGCATCATGGAAGGCTTTTAGATGATGTTGTGGATCCAAATCATAGCCTCTCACAAATTTAGGAATATTGTTTATATCAAGCCTAGGTAAGCGATTGTTCCTACAATGCCTATGAGGTATCTTAATCGCCTCCATGATCTACATCAAGCTCTTAGTGGCCAACAAGAGTTCATCATCATCAAACATGTTGTGATCAAAATTTCTATTTCTATTCATTTGATTGTGACTATCTTGTCTATGCTCATGGTGATGTCTTTGATTTTTTCCTTGGGTTTGATTTCTATCTTTTTCTTGACCCCATAGTGAAGCTCTATCTCTATATCCACATTCATCTTCATCATAACTAGACATTAAAGACAGAGAGGAAGATGAAAAAATGGAATAATCACCATGGCTCCTATAGTTCTTCCCATGGTCCCTTGATTTATCTTATCTATGTTTAGAGGAGGTCCTAGGCCTTAAAGCCCTTCTTGATCTAAGACTTATTCCATCTCCTCTAGGATTGTCTGCACTAGTTGAACATAGTCTTTGATGTAGTAAAGGTTTAAATGAGCATAGGAAATCCCTGTTTAAGGTTGTTCACTCCAATTTTCTTCAATATATATCCTATCATTTCTCTTATGACTTCTCTCATCATAAGATGCATTATGGGTCCTATGTGAATAAGACATGATTTTGTTTGATAACGTATGTGACCTAAAATATTAATATTTTCTAAAAGCTAGATCGTTAATTCCTTTATAGCAATTATGTATAATATAACTAATCTAGATAACTAGCACCATCCTTGGCAACAACGCTAATGATGAGCAATGAGGTACCCCTACTCCCAACCATACGAATCACAAGCATTCACGCATGATCTAGTCAAATTCTATGGATGGAACTAGTTTTAGCATTAGATCACTATGCCTTGATCATAGTTCATTGTCTTCCCAATTAGACTAGTGGTAGCTTTATCATGTATGGTTTAGTCCAAGGTAAGGTATATGATTTTTATTATTTTATATTTTATTGTGACATAATTAACAATAGGTTGAAAATCAATTTATAATCAATTCAACTAATTTAATTACTAATTAATAATCAACTACCCTAACATAAGTGTCTAATCCCACTTCCCATGCACATCTTAAAGACATATAATGCTTTTGGATTACCAAACATTAAGCATTGCTAGGATCACCAAGAGTCATATGCATGCTCTAAGCAATTGTGCTTATGTGCTTAATTAATTAACATGCATGAAAATGTAAATATTCACTAAGTACATGAAAAGTAAATTTCATGGAAAGTAAATCTAATCTAAGTTAAAGTTCTACAATGAATAAGAATCAATCTCAATCTTATCTCCACTCATGGAATATGTCTAGGTACATTGTAGGTTGAAGAAGACTTCGTACAACTAACTCAAATCCAGTCTATGGGCACTCACTGACTATTCTCTAAGATTACAGAATAAAACTACAAGAATTCGGCTACTCTATTGATAAAACTATGAAAAACTACCTACAAACCATGTGCCCAACCACTATATTTATATGTTGATGTATATCCCTCAATATCAGATATTCGACATCGCATCCTGGGCCCTGACATTAAATACCCAATGTCGAGGCTCTGACATTGTGTACCTGATGTTGGAGCATACAAAAACATGCTTCATAAGATGTTGAATTTTATACAATATATAAGAGGCATGAAAAACATACTAGTGTAGAAATTATGCAAGTGCCTTTATGCATGTTGAATATTACAAGGAAAAATAAACTAAAAAATAAAAAAATTAGAGAAATACTTGGAGTTTCTTCTATTTTAGATAAGCTACATAAATGTTATCTTAGATGATTTGAAAATATGAAAAAAAAAAGGATTAAATAATGAGCCTATTATAAAAGGTTCCTACATTACTATTCCAAGAAATCCACTAAAAGGAAGATCAGAAAAATATATGATAAAAATGATTGAATATGATTTAAAAAAATTAAAACTAATCAAAGATATATCTCTTCATAAAGGTTAATGATACTGTGGAACTCATGTATCTAATTTCTTTATGTTGAAATAAGGTTAAAATGATTATCACAATAATTCAACTAACACAAAATATAGAATTTGGGAGGTTAATCTACCAATTGTATTTCATTATCTACAATAAGATATCATTTATCTTATTATTTTCTATGCTTATTCTCCTACTTACTTCTTTGTTAGAGGATTTTCCTCAAGGTAGGAAATCCTATAATCTTAGAAAATCATTTTTTGGTAATTGTTATATTAAACTAGTACCTTGTAAGATTGGATGTTGATAGAGTTCAATGTATTAAACTTATTCTTCTATATTTATTGAAAAAATACATGTCAACTTTAAAATGTTTAGATCTTTTCATGATAAATTGCATTTTTGGCAATCTTCATAGTTGTATTATTATTATAGTATAAAGTGATTGGTTTCAATAATTATATATTTATTTCTTTAAATATTTTGTTAAATACATGAAGTCTTTAAATGTTTCTTACATGGCTATTTATTTAGTTTTCATCTAGGATATTACACTCTCTTCTACTTAATATTACCCTAATTTAATATAAGTAATCCTAGTTGCATCATGAAGCTTATCTTTAAATATTAGGTTATTAGATCTTCCACTTAATCTACATCGAAATTAGTTGTTATATAGACCTTGCTATCATGCAAGTACTATAGACTAATATGTATAGTACCTTTAAGATATTTTAAAATGTTTATTGCAATCATCATAGGTACTTCCATTAGGTTTTTCATTTTTAATGGTAATAGATTAACTACATATTGTATGTTAGCTCTTGTTTTAGTTAAATACATTAGTAATTGATATAGTTATATTTATTGTGATAGGTCTATTTCTAATTCTTCAAAATTTATTTTAAATCCAAAATACATTGGAATTTTAACTACTATTCAGTTTTTCATATTTTAATCTTCTAGTGACTCTATTCATATTTCTTCTATGTCATAATTATCTTTCCTTAATCTTGTTCAATGTTCATTACTAGGTAGTAATATGTTAGTCCTAGGTCTAAAATTTCAAAATTCTACTTTAAGGCTAATTTGAAATCACTTAATGTATGTTAATTCCTTGCAATAAGTATAATATCATCTACATGGAATGCTAATAGTTTTTACAATTCTTCATTATTCTTCTAATAGAATAGATTCTCATCTTTCATTGATTTTTGAACCTTATGATTTCTCAAAAATGCTTCCATTCATTGATATCATGTCCTTAGATATTTAATTAATCCATATAAGGCTTTCTTTAATTTACATATCATATCTTCATTGTATGAAACCTTCTGGTTGTTCCATATAAATTTCTTTTTTCATTCTTCACTATGGAAAATCCAATTTCATAGTAATTTAATAGAATGTCCAATGATTCATGGTTACTACTACAATCATTATTTTAAACCTTTTTATTCATGTTGTAAGTGCAAACATCTCTTTTGGTAAACTCCAACTTGTTATAATAAACATTTGATCACTAGTTTGACTTATACATTTCTAGCCTTTTATCGTCTTTCAATTTTGTAATTAACATCAATTTGTTTCATAAAATATTCTTATTAACTAGTTTTGATATTAGTTCCTACATCTTTCATTTGATCATCATGTTGAATTTTGCCTCCATGACATCCTTCTAGTAAGATTTTGAAGTGCCTCCTTCACATATTTTACTGTTTCCTTATCTAGGATATTTTTACAAATAAAAATTTCATTATAAAAATTTGTTCATTAACTTTTCATCATTATAAAATGATTAATATTTTTTGGTGGTATTTCTCCTACACTTTAAATATTATATTTTCATTTTTCCCTCTTTTATTAATATTCTAGACTTTTTAGTTCTTACTAATATTCATGGGTTCTTTGGACTTGTTATACCTCTTTTAAGTCTCCTTCTAACTATAGGTTATCGCATAATGGTCAATTTTAATGGAATCTCTTACTGGTTACATATCTTTTTATTATCATTGTTTGATTCTACTTCTGAGTTTTACTTTCTTAACATGCTATTGATCAAATTTTTCTTGACAGAGATTACATCTCTATATATTATTAGGTTTTGACTCTTATGATCCTAATTCCCACATATTTTTGGTATGTTTACCATACCCAACAAAAATTCCTTCTATACCAAAATTAATAATAAACAATATTTGGCTTTTTTAGTAAACAATGAGCATACTTTATTATTAATATAACAATGAGTTATGAATATCATTTTATCATCATTTTTAGTATCATTATAAATAATAAAAATTTTAATTATTCAGTAAAATCTAATAATGTTCCATAGTTATTATTTATATTTATATCATAATACATATATCCTATTATTTATTTTCAACAAAACACATTTACAATAGGAGTATGTGGTTATTATTATCAATTGTTATAAAACTTGCTCTTCATATTTGCAACATAATAACAATAAGAAAATAACAAATAATGTGCATTTTTTTAAAATGTATAAGGTGAATTTTGCATATCCAATGAGTGATATTTTTGTAATGCTTCAGAGAAGATTTTGACTTTGAATTTTATGCAATGATTAAGATATTAATTACATGATTTCGAATTATAAGCATTACATACTACATGTAGATCTAGTCATAAGCTTCAAAGATAATTTTAAGTGGATTATCAGGAAAAATCATGTATATCATTATATTTAAGAAGTATAAAAGATATCATCATACATATAATACAAATGAAACCTATGTTTCCACGATGAAAGATAGAGCAAATATATATGATTTTATGTTTAATAATTTTTATGGATTTTATATTTATAGAAAATGAAACAAACATTAATTCACATGCATTACAATCCCTTTTAGGTATAGGTGTAATTCTTTTTTCGCAATTCCTCTTAGGGATAGGTGAAATACTACATATGAAATTTAATAAAAATTTTCTTAGTCACATCTTCGATAGCTTAGCACTATGCAATACATTCATGAATTTCTTAGATAAGGATGAATCATTGCAACTTAAGAAAATAAGAATTAAATAAATATTTTTAGTATTTTAGTAGCTAAGGAATCAATAGTAGAACAAGAAAGAAACATAAGCTTTACATGTTAAAGGCTTTAAGTAAAACTTTCAACCTAATCTTGGGCTTAATCTTATGGGTCTATGGCCACTAATTTTTAGCTGACTTATTTAAAAATCCTATGACCCTAGAGACTATCTGTGTTGAAATGAGCATAGCATTCCCACAAAAAAATTTCATGGTACTATCTACTATATCATGTTAATAAAAGTCTTTTATCTTGTACTAATACTAGATAAAGGATATGGTAGCATAGTCAAAAAATCGAATCTACTACAATAACTCATTAAGCTTAGGAGGATAGAGCATAAGGAACTTATGGTAATTTTTCTCTTCATGAATTAGCCACTAGTAGATGTTATGTGTATCCACACCTTCTTGGATGTTACTAGGTTCATCATCATCATCTACTAGCTCCTCTGGTACATGTTCATCCATCTACTACTACATACATGTTAAACTTGAAGATTCATAATGTGACTATTGAAACACCACTAAGAAAATTCAATTTGTAATTCATAGCCTTCACCATTCAACTTAAGGCAAAATTTTATTGTAAAATGTGAGTTTTTTAGTTCACATGCTATAATCTTGCATACTTTAACTTTTTAAGGCTAAAAAATACCTTATGAGTTGTTATTGCCTAACTTCCAAAGTGGAAAAAGTTATGCCAGGTATGTATTTTGGCATGGAAAGGCTAAAAAATGCCGTGGGAATCATCAAATTTGGGTTTTTCATGGGTTTTATGTTGGTCAAAGAAATTAATATGCTAGAACCACCTATAGCCAGAGTAGTAATTATTGGACTTTGATTTTCATAGCAAGGCCAACATAGTTCTCATGAAAACCAACATATCTTTCCAAGGCTAGTGTAGTTTTGGTGAAGCTAACATATTTTTGATGGCCTTCATGCATCAAATTTACGATATATGAAAAAATATGCTAGAATTGATGGCCTACCACACCTACAAATTGTAGCAATCTATTAGTAATCATGACATAAATTTTGCAGCACCAAATTAAGCACCCAACAGATTATTTAAACAAAGTTTCAATGCATGAAAAAGACTTTTTGGAAAATCTACATTTGGCTAAGCATAAATACTTTCAGAGCATTGAAAAGCATCAAAATGTCCAACAACTGAACAACCATTTTTATAACCACCAAGGTAGATCAAGTACCAAAGAAAGAGAAAAGAGTTTTGGGGGCATAACTTTGGAGCATCTAGATCAAGAAGCTAATTGTAAGACACACTCTGTTAGTTTCATCGAGCTTCAAACATCTTCATTCCATCTCTTTTAACATTCAAGATTTTTCTAAACTTGTACTAATCTAAACTTTGTATCTATAATAATTTTTATTACTTTTAATAAAAACTGCAGTTCATTCATTTTGTGCAAGTTTACTTTTAATTTCTTTGCTTCTAAATCTACATTTTTAGATTCAATTCATTACCTTTTTTCTACATTCCAAGTTCTTGGATGATTAGTAAGACCATCCAAGGTGCTTTAGATTCTCTTCTTGGAGGCCCTTAGGATTTGAAGTTAAACTATTTCACTTGGAATTTTTGATTTTCTAGCATCAAATTTTTAGGTGTTATAGTTTCTAGCACTAAAAGGAGGATCCCCATCCAAGTTCTTCATCCAATCCTTCTTTGATCTTTTTTATGCAAATTGTTTATAAGTTAAAACTTTTAAACTTTACATTGAAATTTTCCAAGAAATCAATGCATCCATCCATTCTCTTGCAACTTATACCTAGCATATTTATTGCAATCAGTTTAGGTGTTCTTATAAATTTCACTAAAGTTGCTGGACTTTTAAAAGCCAACATACTTTCTTGTGTAACCTACAATATTTACTGCTTAAAATTTGACCTTTGGGTTTTCCAAAGCCTAGCATATTTTTTCTAACAAAAATTCACTTGCAACTATATAAAATTTTCTATTGGATTTTTCTAGCAAACCCAACGTAGTTTTGTAAAGCCTAGCATTTTTTTCATTGTCATAGTGTGGTTTTCCAAAGCCTAGCATAGTTTTTGTTGGCCTAGCATAGTTTTGCAAAGCCTAATGTAGTTTTCATTAGACCAGTGTATTTTTCCAAAGCCCAGCATAGTCTTTGTTGACCCTACATATTTTTCCAAAGCCTAGCATAGTTTTGCAAAGCCCAGTGTAGCTTTGTTGGCCCAACTTATTTTTTTTATACCAATTCATGCCTTTTCACAAATCAACCATGCTACCACCCAACTTGACATACATGGCCTCTAGCAAGGATGAAATTTGTGTCTATGACTCAAAAGACCCCAAGGTCATAGAGGAAAGACAATCACTTCAACAAAGGGATGAGAACCTAAATTTTGTGGTCATCAATGAGGAATTCTACAACTTCTTCTATGTCAAGATACAAGCTAGTCTCCTAATACCATGTTCTAAATTTGATGCTAAACATCAATTCAAAATTATACATCAGGATGGAAAATAATACATTCCATCTCCATATAACAAAATCCCCCTCACTAACTTTTATGCACATATGATCATATAACTTATAGATGTTGATGAGTAAAATAAGAAGCTTAGTTCAAAGGGTTACCAACAAGACCAAGATGAGTTTGAGGTCAAACCAAAGCTAGATACCTTCATTAGAAGCCCTTTTTAATAATTTAATTCCCAAAGAAATTCTCTCAATTTATCCTCTCTTGCATCGTTGGTGGGACAGATCCCTCAACCCTATTCCCCTCTTGTCAATCCTACCATGTTTGGATCAACATCCATAATCACTACACACCAGGCATAGCCTATCCCTTAATCTACCTCACTATTCTCATCAATGTCCCTTACCACTCAATCTTGTTTCATGCACCTAGTCCTAATGATGTCTACCTCATTTCCTTCCTTTCTCATACCAATGGGATCCTTGTCGAGGCCCCAAGCAACATAGGCCTCTTATACTCCTTTTCTCCCCTCATACCACATATCCAAATGCAAACCTCTTTCTCCTTGTTCAATCCACCTATAATAGTGGCCACTCAACCTCTTCCATCTATATCAATATGAATCACACTACCTCAGACCATCCAACTTCCTTTTCAACCATCAATACAAACATTTTAGCCTACAAGGATGCCCCAAGGCTTGGATCAAACCTTCCAAATGATCCAAGACCTTACCGAAGGACTATAAAACCTCAAAACCAGTATAACTAAAATGGTCTAGGTTATGAAAATCTACTAAGATGATCCTATAAGCCCTAACATACCTCAAATAAATTTACCTATAGGCATGCCTATACCAAGCATCACTAAATATCATGCTGAAGGAAATCCCAATGCACACTTGATCACCTTCCATTCTTAGTGTCTCTTTTTGCAGGCTTGGCCTCATACAATACTATGCATTTTCCCTATGTCACTCAAGGAAAAGGCTCTAGATTGGTATCAAACCTTTCCTAGAGGTTCCATCTCTTCCCTTGTGGACTTAATAAACTAATTTATCAACCACTTCAGATACAACTTAAAGCTACATGCCACATTGGATCAACTATTCATTGTGAAGCAAGGGCCACTTGAACTAGTCAAAAGCTTCATTTAGAGATGGAACTCAATGCTCAATGAGATTCTAGAGCCTATCTTTGAAACTCACCTCTTGGCCATCTTTAAGGGAGTAGTAAATGATTTCATCAAGTCAAACTCTACTACTTAGAGCCTCGGTCACTAAACCAGGCCTTCTTGCAAACTAAGAAAATCAAGAAGGAAACTGAGGAAAGTAACAACCCAGCCTATGTAGCATATAAAAACCAACACACAAGGAGGAATAAGAATAAAATTAAGCAGGAAAATCCAAACATGGTTTTAGTATCCAAGGATACAAAGTATCCAAGGGCTACTACCATAAAATACATTTTTTAACTTGTCACAACCATTCAGTTTCTACACCCCAAATCAACCAAGACCAAACTTTGGATGGAAGGATAGATTAAAGTACGCTAGGTTGCCTATGAATTCCTCTAAGCTTTTAGAATAATTTCTTAAAGATAACTATATACAACATAAACAGCTATCTAAGGAAGCTTGTAAGAGGCATGATCATCTTTGTGACATAACTAGAGATCCAAAAATAACAACTAAAGATGATCCAAAGCTATCAAAGTACTTTAGACTAGATAGTTTTAACCATTATCATCAATTGATTAGTCATGATACTAATTTTTTCCTAGCATTAAAGGATGACCTCTAGAAGATGATTGACATTGAAGATTTGGTGTTGAATAAGACCAACTCTCCAAGCACCAACAATAACTTGTACACTATAGCCTCATTCATAGAAACCAAATAGTCTATTCCTCATAGGAAATAGTTTGTAATCAAAGTATCATTGTACCCCCAAAACACAAAGCCTAGAGAGCCCTTCATCATATGGGTACCACCTTCTTCATCCCCTAAAAAACATTTCATCATATGTGTCCCCCCTTTAGTGGCATTAATTTTATAATGCACACCACAAGATGCTAATCCTCCAAATCCTAAGGAACCATTTGTTATCCTAGTCCCTTCACCTTCAAAAAGAAAACCCATGATAAATTTTGGCCAACAACTCAACAAATAGTAAGGAATCATCACTACAATGGCGACAAAAACAACATATCACCAAACCAACAACTAAGCCCACTAGAGGTAACCAACAACAAAAGGCTTCAAAATAAGTTAATCTTCTGAGGTCAACACCAAGATCAGCTACATCAATGGACAAGGAGCCTAAGGCACATACACCAAAATGTAAGCCACAAACTCTAAGAAGAATGGAGGAAATTAAGACCACCAAGGTTGAAAGGTCACATTCTAAGAAAAAGAATTTCCTCGCTATGATGGAACAAGAATAGTTCCTCAAACAAAAGAACATATCACCAAACTTATATGATTTGGTCATGACTTATCCTACTCACAAAGATGCACTAGCTCAAGTATTGACTTCTATTCCTATGAGAAAATACATGCCTGCCAAGAATGAGTCTATCCACTTTGTCATTGAGCAAGCTTTACTTAGGAAAAATAGGTATCAACCCATGCTTAACATTCATGATAACGAGGTGAAAATTGACTCTTGAAATGGAGAATTACTATCTGCTCCTCTTGTCATCACTATATGTATTGGCAAGTACAAGGTTCATCATGTTCATGTGAATGATGGGGTAGCAACCAACATGATATCATATACCATTTTTGGGAGTCTAGGCTTAACTAAGATCATCTAGGAAATCGCTACCTCAACATTTAAGTTATTTAATGGATCACAAGTAGCAATGTGAGGTTCTATCTCCTTGGATTTCATAGCTAGTGAGTGGGTCCCTACAGCCACAAACTTCCTAGTTGTTCAAGAGACACCTAACTTCAATTTGATCCTAGGAAGGTCATGGTTGCTAAGTTTCACATAGTCTCATCTCCTATACATCAAAAGATTCACTTGCCATACAAGGTCAGTGAAATTGTCATTCATGGAAATAATATATCACTTCATTCGATTAACTATATCAACATTGACTGAGGTTCAAAGGTGGAGTTCCAAGAGAAAACTCCCAACACTCAGACTAGGACCAACAACAATAAGAACAACAACGATGCTAATAACACCAACTTTGTAACACTAAATGGCCAACAAAAATACATGCAGCTTTCCATGCTAAATAAGAGAGATGGTGGGCATAATATCATGCAAAAGGGATTCATTGATCTATGAAAGATCAAACAACAAGTTCACAATAAACACCTTATCCCTTCTTAGTTTAGTAGTCATTTTTTGATTTTTGTGACATTATATCCTATTTCAATATTGACTCTAGCCTTATATGCTCTTTTGAGAGCATCCCATCCTTGTTATTCATTCTATTGATCATGGTCCACTAAGGCCTAAAATTGGCAATATCATGGCCCACTAAGGCCCAAAACTGGCAACATCACAACTCACTAAGGCCTTAAACTTACAAATGTAATGAATTCTTCTTTTCACCCCTATACCAATAGTGTAGCCAGTCTACACGATAGAATCATTTACAAGTTTTACTTATATGCATATACCTCACTTTATAGTTATCATTACATCACACTTTATTTACTAGTTTCAGTTCATAGCCTTGTTACATTTACCATTTATGTTTATATAAAATATATAAAACATAAAAATTTGAAACCAACGCATAGCCGAAGTCACACCATGTAACAAGAAAACCATATACATACATAAATGTTCAAAACCATGATTGTATTGTGCAAATACAACAACAAAATCAATGCATGGTTTTTGTGACCATTATAGCCAAATAGAATAGCTACAACAATGATGCAGCTGAAAAAACTAGACATAACTAGGTCATTGATAATGAAGACTGAGCCATAAGAGAGGGAGGGAGACCATCATCAACATTGTTACCAACTCCATCACTGTCATAACTTAATGCTTGCAAACAATAAAGAAGACAAACATTGGTGGTATAAGAATAGAAAACCTTACTAGAAGCCAACAAAGAAATAATAAATCGAAGGAATAAACATAAATAGATAAGCATGTTTGTAATAATAATTCTTCAAAAAAAACATTCCACTATGAGAACTTTTAATCTTTATTCATAATTTTGAGAACCACTAAATTAGAACCCATAAGCATTATGAATAATCATAATAGGTAGTTCAAGAAATTTAATTTTCATGTTATTTTCATAGATTCTATCAATCAACATACAATATCTCCAATTATATATCTTGTATTATAATCCCATTAGAAAAAATGAAAAAATACAAATCATTGTTCACTCTATACCATCCATCTATATTTGTGAGCTAACTTAAAATCATTATTCTATAAATATCTCATGTTGCTCGAGGAAAATAGAAAAAGGATATACATTGAGAATGCAACAATATGAGCATCACCTTCATTTTTAAAGCAAAACCTTAAATAAAGGTACTTTCCATGGGGAAGTAACATCATGATTATAAGGTGCAACCTCATGGTTCCAATCAAATACCCAACAAAGTAACAAGCCACCCTCAAAATATGAGGGAAATATCCCTAACATACAATCAGTACCATAATAATAACCATGCATATGTATCACTTGACAAAATCAGTTTCCTAAAATAGAAATGTAGTCTACAAACTTCTAGGGCTATATGGAAGAATCATCAAAAAAGCACTCTTCAAAAACTAAAGATTGAAAAATTGGATTGGCAAATTGGTGGCTTTCTGAATAAAAAAGATCAGAAAAATCTAAATAAATAGGTGTAAGAATTAGATTAAAATTATCAATATTCGAAAAATAGTGTAGGTATATCCACCAATTTTGGTAGGTACATTTTCTAATTTTTTTCATCTAAAATCTCAGTTAAAGTGGAAAATCAAATATAGAAATTTTATTTTATTTATTTTAGTAATAACCAATAGAGTAAGCTTAAAAATCAAAAGAAATATAATACTATTTATTACATCAAATTTCCTATACAATTTTGCATCAGCTTCATTGTTACAGTGTAATATATCGCAATTGTATCAGCTTCATTGTTGCAGTGCAATATATCACAAATCTCTAGCATTAGATTTCTCAAACTATAACAAAAATTTCCTTTGAAACATCACCTAAAATATCAAAAGATTGAAATACAATAAGAAAATATAATCATTAGTAGCGTTCTAAAAATATTATAACTATTTTAACTACAACAAGGATTATTCTACCATGTTATTTTTAAGATATTAAGAACAATGGATATGAAAAATGAAAATAATACACAAGCTTCAAATTTTTTTGAAAAAAAAAATAAACAAAGCACACCAAAGATATATTTTTTTTCTCTATCTAGTTAAAAGATATTTGGAAATTATTGGGTGATGAGCAGCATGTTACCCCTATGCCCAACTATATGAATCATAGGCATTCATGTGCAATCCAGTCGAATTCCATAGACTATAATTACTAAGTACACTAGAGCCAAATAGTGCATGTGTGTTGTCCATTCATTGTCTTCCCAATTCCACTTGTGGAATGTGACTATATGGTTAAGTGTGATTGAGGCAAAATATTTTTATTATTTTATGTTTTTATAAAATTACTCACTTAGAACAAAGATGAAAGTAAGAGTGAATAATTACTAAGTAAACTATGGCCTAATCTAGCCTAACACAAGTAACCATTCCCACTTCCCTGACATATCTTAAACTTTGTGTAAACACTACTAGGTTGTCAAATGCTAATCATTTCTAAGCTACCAAGTGTCACACATATGCTTGTGTATTATGAGTTTCTTGATTAATCAAAATTAATTACTGCATTAATAACATTAATGTAAATTTCATGAGATCACAATATATAAACGCATAAGAAAGAAAGTCTCAAGTACTGCAAGGAGTGGATCAAAGAGTTCATCTTTATTACCAACACAATGGTGTGTTCAAATACATCAATGCTTGAATGAAGATTTGTTCACACTTAGATCTCCTATTGCAAGTACTTGGTAAATTTTCTAACTCTCAAATGAATAAACTGCAAGAGTGTTGCTACTTGACTACCAAAAACTTACTCCCAATTATGCGCTTGGGTGTTATATTTATAGACCTGGGAGTAACCCTGCGATATCGAATATACAATACCACATCTTGAGCCACGATATCGCATACCCAATATTGTGTACTCGATATCGTAGCCACCCCAATATCGAAGCATATGAAAAAACATGATTTATCATACCCCCATGACTGAATGAAAACTCTTCCTCGAGTACAAAAGAAGAGAAACAGGTCCTTTACAAAATACATTAGGGGGTGTGGACTTATTTGACTGAAAAGTAGAGTGACATAGAGAAAACAGAAAAATATAGAAGTGCCTGAGCATACAATATTACAATTGTGTACAAAATTGGATGTTCATGAAAATAGGAAAGAACACCAATGAATCCAAAGGACATCCAACCCCTCTTGGCAATAGAAGAATGAGGGAGAGGTAGAAGAGATCCAATGGTCATGAACAATCTCCCACAAGTGATATGGTTGCATCTTCCTTGGTGACGATAGTCTCGCTTCTAGTCTATGCTTCTCACTGCAATCACAACAAAACTAAGGATTAGTATATGTAGTGTAATAGATAATGGCTAAATACCTTGTATTGTTGATGATTTTATCTAGCCAAGTTATGATTGTGATAGATTGGTTGCTTGATATTGTTAGTGGAAAGACTAACGAATCAGTTAAGTAAGAGAAGCGATCCATACAATTTAGAAAAGTCTTAACACAAGGAATACTAGAAAGAGGGTATTCACAATAATAAAAAAAAGGAGTTAATTACAAATAGTTATGAAGGTGCGTATAATTGGATGACTTGGATGGAGTAAATAAAAAGAATTTGATTATAACAATGTTTAAGGGTAAAGAACTTAACTTAACCAAATCAGAAATATGAAAGTGGGTCCTCCCCAGAGTAGGCATAGGCCTTTTATGCCCTACCATAACTTCAAACCAAGGATCCCATGGGCTCCATGGATGACTAATGATTATGCCAAGTTAAGTAAAAAAACCCAAAAGTCACTAACTAAGAAACCTAACACATCAAACCAAAACATTGAATCAAAACATGAAATTGACAGTGAGGTGAGGCATGAAAATCATAGATGGATGATAGAGAGAGTGGAATGGATTTACTAACTATGGTCACATGTAGTCCCTTGTGGAGTTTTTGATTAATTGACTTGGTAGGATCCTTCCTCGGTCTAAATCAAAACCAACTACTTTTAGTGACTTTCCATTAACATTATAAGGCTAGTCCATCACCTAAGACATAAGAATGCTCCCACAAAACAACCACCATTCCAAATTGGAGAGAAGTTAGGAAGTGAGAAAGGGCCATAGTTAGAGGAGACAAGAAAAATCTCATAACCAATGCATGTAGCCGTTTATTTGGTCTAAGGGGTGTGCTTTAAATTCCCATATGTTTTTTATATTTTTTTGAATGGGAACCACACCATGCAAAAACCCATGCATTTTTCACATTTATTTTGTCCAAGGGGTGCGCTTTCAGTCCTCATCTTTTTCTTATGAGGACCACACTATGCAAGGACTTATTTAACTTCCTATTTTGAAATGTCATGGAATAGTGAGAAGCTTATGAGAACATTCCTACACA
>MNCI01028931.1:0-23662 GCA_015680685.1 Gnetum montanum | reverse complement strand
TTTTATTTGTTGAATGTTGACTAGTTTTTTCTTGTCTAGGTTGTTAGGTTTGTAGATGATCATGGTCCCAGATGGAAAAATCTCATCAATAATGTAAGGTCCTTCCCAAAATGTTTAAAATTTGGTTCGTTGGGGCACATGTGCATGATTTCAGTAGAGAACCTTATCTCCTGGTTGAAACTTGACTTTTCTTATTTTGAGGTCATGGCATTTTTTGTTGAATGCCTTATGCATTTTGTTGGATGATAGGGCCATTAACCAATTTTTGTATAGAAACTTGAGACTCATTACCTGTTCATTCTATGCTAGACTTAGATTTAGATCAAGATCATAGGTTGTAGAGAGTGTACAGAGTTCAGATTGGATGAGCAATGTTGGTAGTTTTCTATAGAAAAACTCATAAGGAGAATAACCTATGGAAAGTTTCCATGTGGAGGGATAGGCCCAAAGGGCATCATTCAATTTAGTGCTACAATCCCTTCAGTACTTTCTAATGGTATACATTAAAATTTTTATAATCTTCTAATTAGTGACCTCAGCTTGACCATTGGCTTGAGGGTGATATGGAGTTGTAAGTTTATGCTCAACCCCCAAGCATTACATTAGTCTCTAGAAAGTGGCACCTATAAAATGAGTTCCATTATTAAAAATTAATGCACGAGGTACAACAAGCCTATTTACGATATTTTTTTGTATAAATCGAGTAGCAGTGCTGGATGTACAATCGGTGACGGCTACTACTTTTTCCCACTTGGTACAATAGTCAACTGTGACTATTATATATGCCTTTCCATTTGATAAAGGTTCTATGGGATCCATAAAGTCAATGCCCCAAATATCAAATGGCTCAAGAGGTTAAATCCATTACTATGGCCCCTCCATTCAAGATGCCATTCCATCATCCCTCTAGCAACAATCACAAGCACAAATGAATTAGTGTGCATCCTTAAATATTTTTGGCCAATAATACCTGGCCATAAATATTTTATGGTCGTGCATCTCCTAGCATAATGGCCCACAAAAGGGCCTTCATGAGCATCCTAGAGAATTCATAGTTGATCCCTATGAAGGACACACCAATGAACTAGGCCATCAGAACAAATTTTATAAAGGTTTCTCTTAATTTCCATGAAATAATTGACTCAGTGAAGAAATTGTTGTTCCTTTATAGTGTCCAACCCTTGCAGCAATTCTTACTTGAGTAGATAAGTGAGGATGGTGTCATACCATTTTGGTTCATTGGGCATTTATTCATTAATAACACCTACAAGGAGAGATTTGTCAAGGAATTGATCAGATAAAGGGCTCTCTTTCTCTTTGTCATCCCATCTTAATCATGATAAGTGATCCATGACTGCATTCACCACACCTCTTTGATCTACCATCATGAGATCAAAATCTTGCAAAATAATGAGCCATCATATGATGTGGGGGCTTACCATTTGTTTATTCATTAGAAATTGGATAGCACTATGATCTATGTGTATGAACACTTTGTAGCCAAGCACATAGTTCTTGAACTTCTCTAAGCTGAACACCACTACCATCAACTTCTTTTTTGTGGTGGTGTAGTTCTATTGTGCACCTAAAATGCTCTAGCTTGCACAATGAATGTAATACGGATGTTTTTGATCATCCAGTTATGTAATCATTGCACCCAAAGCATAATTAGATGCATCGGTCATCACATGAAACAATCTAGACCAATCTAGTGCTTGAAGAATGGGAGTTTCAACAAGCTTTTGCTTTAATTGCTAAAATGTTGCTTCACATGCAGGGGTCCAAACAAACAATGCATCCTTCTTTATAAATTCTACCAATAGCTTGGAAATTTTGAAAAAATTCTTGATGAAGCATCGGTAGTTGCCAATATGACCAAGGAATAACCATACTTCTTTGACTATTTTGGGTTGATAGGTTATTCCCTGGATAACCCTTATTTTTTTAGGATCCACCTCAATTCCGAATTTTGAAATGTGATGCCCTAAGACTATGCCTTCTTGCACCATAAGATGGCTCTTTTTCCAATTAAGCCAGAGGTTTGTTTTGACACATCTCTTCAACACCTACTCAAGACGGTCCAGGGCTTTCTCAAACGTAGCTCCATAGGTAGAAAAATTATCCATAAAAACTTCTACCCAACTACCAATTTATTGTTGAAAAATGCTGAGAACTAATTATTGAAATGTACCTGGGGCATTACATAGATCAAATGACATCTGATAATAAGCAAAATTCCCCCAAGAACTTGTGAATGTTATCTTTTCCTAGTCCTCTGGTGCAATCCGAATTTGGTTATAACCACTATAACCATCTAAAAAGCTATAATAGCAATGCTTAGAAATGGTGTCCAGCACTTGGTCAACGAAAGGAAATGAAAAATGATCTTTGAAAGTTTCCTTGTTGAGCAGCCAAAAATCAATGCACATCCATCATTTGCCTCCTTTCTTAAGTACAATCACAAGTGGACAAACCCACTCACTATTTATGATAGGGTAGATGAATCCCACCTTGAGGAGTTGTTCAATCTCCTCTTTGACAATCTACTTTAACTTGGGATTCAAACACCATTACAGTTGTCATTTTGGCTTAATGGTAGGCTCAGTGTATATCCAGTGCTGGCATATTCTTGGATCTATCCCAATGAGTTTGAAATATGACCAAGAAAAGGCTTTTGACCACTTTTCCACAACTTTTATTAACTTTTTCTTCTATTTTGTAGCAATCTTGTCAGTAATAATAATCAAATTTCCATTTTTCAAAAATATGTACTCCAGTCCATCTAGTAGTATCTTCAATTCAAGGGGCTCTTATTTAAAATCATCAAGAATTTTTAGCTCATCCCAATTAACATCGTCATTTACTCCTTTGGAGAGTTGGTGATGAACTTGCTCGAGTTCATCCATACTTGCAACATATTCATACATTAGGCCCTCAGTAGGTTCCATGCATAATGTACTACTGCTAGCATCAGCTATTAGCCACTAGGTGCCTCCTTGTTTTTTGGCTACTGCATACAGACATCTCTAGATCTCAACCTCTATTGCACACTACTTGCACACAGAGATAGATGTTTGCTTTACTGACCATAACTTCTACACACAATGGCACCTTGAATCACTATACATGATACATGGAAATCTCTCCTTCCTGATCTTTCCAAATTCATTTTCTTTTGATATTTCAAAGGAAAGATCTCTAATGCCTATTTTGACATCAACAGTACTTAACCATGCCCTTTCCATAATGATTGGAAAGTCCCCCTTACAATTCTCCACTTTGATTACTAGGAAATTAGTAGGATATGACCACCCACAAACAATGTTGATAATGTCCTCAACTAGTCCGAATTGAATAATGATAGACTGGTCCACTAGTTCCTGCTGAATGTTGCTCTTCTTCAAGAGAGGAAGGTTTCACATTATGTACATCTCATGTAAGATCAAATTAACATTGAAACCAGAGTCAAGAAGAGCTTTAAAAAGTTCATTCCCAGCAATTTGCAAGTAAACTAGGGGACTCCTAAGATTATCTAATTTTCTAGGCAAGTTACCAACTCGAATCCAATCAAATATAACATGTGTCAACATTACAGTAAGGATTCAAGAAAGATTTTGGTTTGAAGGAAACTTGAATAAATAGGAAATAGAGGAAGGTGGAGGAGCAAGGTTACCAACCACCAATGTGTCCAAGGGCTTTGGTGGACTATGAGGTCAGAAGAAGGATCTTTTCTTTGTTTGTGGTTCTGACCCACTTGATGAGTTAATTGATTGTAGGTTAACTACCTTCTTAATGTCCCTTTACTATGGTTGTGCAGGTAATTCACCTTGCATGGATGAAGTAGGTGGTAGCTATGTAGGAGGTGAAGGAGTAGGTGCAAGGATAGGAGGTACATGAGAATAATAGGTGGCATACTTCCTTGAATAGGGTGATTGGTATGTTTTAGGAGGATAGTGATGAGATTGGTAAGCAATAACATGACTAGAGGAGTCTTGTGGAGATGAATGTTGTTGAACATAGTAACCATGGGGATCTAGTTTTCGGTAAGGATATTGGTATCTTGGCAGGGGCAATGCCCACGATTGTGGTTGCTGCCACTACTGGTACAATTCATAGGATTTCAGAGGATTTCTAGTTAGATAATACTACTGTGATTGGTGGAACTATCAAGGCTTGATTTATGGATAAGGTAATCTTTTGAGCATTTTCCATTGTGCAAGTTGTGGATGTAAGGCATACACCCCAAATTCTTGCAAGTGTGATTCAAATAGACAACATCCCTTAGGATGTTCATACTGGCAAACATCACATTCACCATCATCATTTGAGTTACTATCCATAGCCATCTCTATCATAGTCATTTTACCTTTTTCCTTAAATATAGCATGTTTAGCCTCCTTACGTCTCCAGTGCTTACATTCACCATTTTTCTCCTTACACTCTTTAGCAATTCTTAAGATAGCTTGAAACCTATGGTCCATGGAGTCCCATAATTGATCAACCTTAGCCATAATTTCTGATTGCAATTTCTAAAATGGTAAGGTTTTCTGATTAACCACCTCATCTCTGGTAAACTCATCCTCAGTGTCACAAAATCGAACCCCCTTCTTCTGAATAGAAGGGTCTCTATTATATTCTTTTGCACTTTCACGTGTTCTCATTACTTTCTCCTCCTTGGCTACCTACTCAATTAATTTTTGAATTCAATGGGTGCTTATCTCTATCAATCTTCCTTGGCCATAGACGCTAAGGATTTTCCTAGTTTTAGACCACAACTCGTCTATGATATGGCAAAGCTGATCAAGTTGAGAGTATCCATGGCTAGGAAACCTATGCAACAGAGAGTAATATTGACCAATAGCAACATCCAAGGGCTCATGATTTTCTTGTTTCCACCCTTGAATTTATTTCCTTAAATTGGATACTTGGAAGTACATTTGATATTTGTCATTGAATAACTCCAACATTGTACTCCACCACCTGATTGATTCTGGTTCCAAGAATTGGTACCAATTTTCTGCTTCCTTTATAAGTGTCCTTAGAAATAATTTCAACTTTTGTTATTCATTCTCAATATTCTGCAAAGCGCATACATCTTAAAAGGCTTGAAGATGATTTTGCACATCAACATTATATCTTCCCTCGAATAGAGGGATGTTGTTTATATCCAGACTCTTTATTCTGCTATCCTTCATGTGCTTTGTTGAAATCTTCATAGCCTCTACAATATTCAACATGCCCTAAGTAGCAAGTAGATGTTCATCAAAGCCATGATGGTGGTGCCTATGATGTTCTCTACTAGCCCTTCTTTCTTGATGATCGGCCTCTTTGGATTACCCATGTCCTTGGTCACAACTATTTTGACGATCCCTTCTATTGTTTTGGTTCTGTCAGTCACCTCCATCATGGTTATTTCTTCTATAGCCATGATCTAAAGGAGGAGAAGAAGAAGGAAAACTTGCTCCACGCTAACTCCTATCACCCTTCCTTCGATGCTTGCGACCATGATCTCCTTTGTTCCCCTTTTCTTAACTTGCTACTCCAAATCCATTTTTGTCATTGGATCCATTTTAACCAGAACTTGGATTATGGATTGTGGATTCTACATTCTGGTTGGGGGCTTCTTGAACAAAGTCAAAGACAGGAGAATCACTAAAGAAGTGGTCATCTTCATCAATTGGGCCAAGTGGAGGTGGAAAAATATTTGACCCCTTTCCCTTCATAAGCTTGTGTTGGTGCTCTAGCTAATAGTCCCTTAATCTTTGCACTTCAATAGGATGATAATCCCTTGAGTTGGGATCTTGCATCTCATATTCTCTATGGAGAAGTTGAAGCCTATGTCGCATGAGCATTAGCTAGAGCATTGCTAGAATAGATCGGTGAGGTGGCAACACAATGTTGTCTTCTATGTTGTGCCACCACATCAATTCATTTTGATGCAAGATGAAGGTAAAGTCTGGTACATACTTATTAGGATGAGCATATACCACCCAGTATTGTTGAGGCACCTGAACTGCTCTATGCGGAGATGAGCTCTTATAAAAAGAAGACATTTTGTGTTAATAAACTTGTAAATAGTGTGTAGTTAAAGTTTAATTTAATGATAATAATAATTTTTGTTTTCGTATGATTTGACTCTTAGGGTTCAAACACTAAGGTTACTAAGTTTCACTAGGTTTAGTTAGCGCAGGAAGAACTATAGTCCCCAACAATGGTGCCAATTATGAGCAGCAACATACCCCTACGCCCACCATATGAATCAAAGGCATTCACATGCGATCCGATCAAATTCTGTAGACTATAATTACAAAGTATGCTAGAGCCAAATAGTGTGTGTGTATTGTCCATTCGTTGTCTTCCCAACCCCATTTGTGGAATGCAATTGTATAGTTAAGTGTAATTGAGGGAAAAGATTTTTATTATTTTGTATTTTTATGAAATTACTTGGCTAGAACAAAGATGAAAGTAACAGTGATTAATTACTAAGTAAACTATGGTCTAATCTAGCCTAACACAAGTAATCATTTCCACTTCTTGGACACATCTTGAACTTTGTGTAAACACTACTGGGTAGTTAAACACTAATCGTTTCTAAGCTACCAAATGTCACATAGATGTTCGAAGGGGTCATGCTTGTATATTTTAATAAGTTGCTTTATTAATCAAAATTAATTAGTACATTAATAACATTAATATAAATTACATGAGATCACAATAAATAAATGCATAAAAAAGAAAGTCTCAAGTGCTATAAAGAATGGATGAAAGAGTTCATCTTTATTGCCAAGACAATGGTGTGTTCAGGTACATCAATGGTTGAATAAACATCCATTCACACTTAAATCTCCTACTGTAGACACTTGGAAAATATTCTAACTTAGATCTCATGCTACAGGCACTTGGAAAATATTCTAACTCTCAAATGAACAAACTTGCAAGAGTTCTTGAGTGCCAAACACTTACTCCCAATTGTGGGCCTAGGCATGTATTTATAGACCTAAGAGTAACCTTACAATATGGAATGTTCGCATCAATATTACCAACCTCCTGAATACCCCATATCGCGGCAACCCCAATATCGAAGCATATGAAAAACACGATTTATCACTTGGGATTTGGATTTTTAGCCAGGGGATTAACTTGTCCACTGTTGCCTTGCTTTTAGCCCCTAAACGGGCATTTCTGCCAACTCGGCGGCGGACATACTTAGTTGGGTTTTCAAGGAAATCGAATAGCACCACAAGCTCTACATTGTGTACATCCAGTCCACGCGAAGCTCGGCATCTCACTCAAAGCCCTTCAACAACAACTCTTGTTTTGATTGACAGACATGCATATATACCTACATTCATCCATCCGACTAATCAAATAAACAATCACCCACTATATAACAGTAGCAGTACCAGTACCTATCGGTGCATATAAAAAATGAAGCTTTCTCCCCGTGCATGTTATAAAATTTTCGTAAATTTGTAATGCGGTCTTGCTGTGCAATGGCCCCATGAAATGGAAAAATATAGCTTGTTCTTGCGTTCCGATCATGTCTTTTTAGTGCATTTTCTACCCTTCTGCAACTTTCTATCTGGACAAACAGCTTAAATTACACAAAGTTACCGAATCTCGCATCAGTAAATTTTACAAAATAATAATAAAAAAACGTATAGAATTCTATCTATTGCCATACCTTATTACAGAATATAACAGTTTTTTGTACAGGATGGCGCTCAATAATATTTATTATTTAATTAGGCGACATTTTTGTTAAGAAAGGCTGCCTCCTGATTTCCCTGTTCTTGCTCTCCACTACAGTCAACGAGAATCTGGCAAATGAACAATTATTATACACTGCAATCCAATGGATTTTGAATGTCCACAAAAATTCTTAGAATAAGATAATTTGATAGGATTAAATAACTCTCTATGGGCTTGAAACTCTGCTGTATGAAAGGGTTGCAATGTAAAGAACATAATAAAACCGTTGGCCGCTGCTGCTCGTCCCTCACTGCCGGCACAGAACCCTGCCCTGCAATGGGCCACGCAGTCCCAACCCACGGCCGCAGAACAGAAACCCTTCCTGGCTATCAATAAAACGGAGTTTAGTCTCTCTCAGTGAAAAAAAGGGACAAAAATTTCTAAAAGCATAAAATATAAACAGAAAAAAGAATCGCCGAGAGTATAAATATAAACTGCATTGTCTAGTAATGTTTAAAATTTTCCAAAATCCAAATTTCAGAGGACAAAACAGGCGGCAAATGCAAGCACGCAGACGATAATATACTTTTCTTGGTTTTCGTCTTCATCCTCATCCTCATCCTCGTAACTTTCTTCGCTGCCTTCTTCTTCATCGCCACCAATCTCTTCAATTTCGTTCTCATCAACATTAGAATCAAAATCATAATATCATAATCCTCCTCCTCTTCCTCTTTCTCTTCCTCTTCCTCTTCCTCTTCCTCTTCCTCTTCCCCATACTCATGAGGAGGAAACTGAGACTGTTTTATCAGGCTTCTCCTCCATTCCGCCTTCTGTTCATCAGACACTAAACCCCACCCAGCTGGGCGGCTCCTCAAAATCAGACTTCACACTCAACGTCGTCCGCTGTCCATTCAAACAAGTAACCTGGACCTTAGCCACGGCCGTGGCAAACGACTGAAGATCCGAAACAGCATCATTGCCGTTGATCCTCGTCACGAAGAAACTCTTATCCAACGCCAGATCGGAACCGTCCTCCAGCTGCGACAACGTCGTTATGGGCTCCAAGCCGTGGTCAAGCAGAATGTCGGTCCGCTCTGCCGATAGTGCTGCGCCAGTTTCAGCCTATGCATTAAATGGATTCGATTCTTGGAAGCCAGGAGTCAAAGAAAAGCCATTCAAACAGCGTTGAGGTAGTTAAGCATATCAAAAGACTGGGACCAGGTTAGCAAGTGGGGATGTGAATTAAAAAATAATAAAATATTTTAATTTTAATTTTTCACCTTTTATCTTTATTAAATATTATATTTAACTTAAATTAAATTTCAAGTATCTGGAGGATCCTATGTGCTTCTATTGGAACTCTTGGTTCTGGTAAAATTTTATGGGATTCCCAAATCTTGGTGCATAGGTTTCTAGGTATTGTTAATAGTCCTCCCAACTTTAGCTACTCACTTTGAATCTCCCTTAGCCATTGGATTATAATCAAATTTAAAGTTTACTTTACTTCCAAAAGCAAGAATTAATTAATCTACGAATTGAAATTGAAATTAAAACTTTTATTTTATTAACTTTGTGTAACACAAACAAACTTAGCAAAATTTGAAACTATTATTTTATTATGTTTTGGTAGACCCAAAGGATCTTTAAGACTTATGAACTTATGAAAAACACATTGGCATCAATAAATCCTTAGTATAGTAGATGTGTTCAATATTTATGTAACTTTAATGCATCTATATAATTCCCTATAACTGAAATTGTTAGCTTGAATAGCTCATACAAAACTAAACTAGAGATTTGTCATTTTCTTTTAAATAAATCTATTCTATAGTATTCTAATAATACATGTTGTGCATCTTCTCATGCAATGGCAGCCTCTTCTGGCCTACTACGCCACTCAAAATAGCTAGCTACCATTTCAAACATTAACCTAGTATGGTATTTAATGCCACTAAAGCTAAGGAGATCCAAGTCAATGGGCCAATGAGGGAGGTGCATTTGTGCCACTGGCCTTGCCTGTAGCATCGATGAAAGGAATTTGCAGCCTTGTTTTGAATAATAGTTGAGGTCAAGCAAGGCTCAACTAGATGTTGGCATGGCTTTAGGGAGTGAGGCATCTGGTTCTTATGGCCTAGGCTTATTACTTTCAAAATATGGACACCCTTTTGTGAGGCCTACTTCCCTATGATGAGAAATGTTTGATGTCACTCACTATAGTGTGGGAAAGATGTCTAGGCTCATGCTATCAACATAGATTGACATGGTGATGTTAGACAACCAATGGTCACTTGATGAGTATTGTCTAGGCTCTTGCCACTAGACAAGTGTTGTCACAATTCTACCATTACATGGAACAACATGTAATTAAAGTACAAAGCTTATTTGCAAAAATGTTCATAGAATTTCCCTAACAAGGCACTAGGGTTTTACCTGAGTGAAAATAATTATAGCTAAACTCAATGATTTTTACATACTAAGTGAATAGAAATCTTTTGAAGAAGCTTGTTAAAGAGTTCACAAAGATCTAAATTGAATTATGTCTTAGTGAGTTGAAGTAATTTGTTTTCCCAAGAAGGTGAATGGATAGTGCAAAGAAGTCACAAGTAAAGAATGAATCTCACAACAAAAAAGTATTTAAATAAATACCCAAGAATCAACAAGAGGGCTCATCTAAATTAAGCTAAGGTTCTAAGATTGATTTGCAATCACAAGAATTTCATATTTATAGGAAGCTCAGGGATTATTAGTCTAGCTATGCATACTATCATTTAATGGGCCCACCTATTTAAGCTTTTTGTAGAATCAAATTTTGGTTCTAGCTAATTTGGCTCTACAAGATGGCTTACTGTCATATCAACATTAAGATGATTAGATTAGGATTATGGAGTTAAGGTTGAAATCAAAAAAGATAATGTTTTAAATCAACTTTAAATCAAATAGGTACTTAGTAATAAAAAGAGCTTGCATACTAGAGGTTTAATTTAGTCCATTTTTGGTGATTCGAGAGAAGCAACCACGTTAGCTAATACTCTTGAGCCAATATGATAAGGCAATGTATGGAATTCAAGCTCAAACTCAATATAGCTTAAGAAAAGGATTGGCTTTCAATCAAAAGCTAATCAAATCAAAAATCAGTTGTACAAGTAAGTTTGATTTTGGATCTATCATGTAAGCTAATGATGAATTAAAGATGTGATTAAAATGAATTCATTTATGAAGAATTTGAATATGAGGGATAATTTTAATAGGAATTATTATTTAGAATTAGAGCTAGATGTCTCATGAGTGGGAATGAATTCATATTTTAATTGATGAGGATGCTCAAGAGAATTTTATTTCTTCTAGGGTAGTTACTATGTTAGATGTAATTCTTGAATGAACTTAAATTTTTGACAATGGTGCCAAAAAATATATGGTCATTGGCTAGATACAATGGAATTCATGAGTTGATTCCACAATACCTAAATAAGTGAGGAGTTAGTCCTCAATGAATGCATATTTGATTTTATTAAGAGAGAGAATACATTAACAAACATGAAGAGATAGACATTGCCTTTATTGTGATGTCCATAATTACATTATTTATGACTAAGTAATGTAATATTTTGATACCAATTGAGATGGAAGCAAAAAAATTTTCTAATGGCTTCATATAAAAAATGTGAAATACCAAATTGACTTCATTCTAGATGCTAAAATTCCAAATGAAAGGATATAAAAAATCACACCAAATCAAAGGAAAGAATTGAAAAGCAACTAGAGGAGCTACTTGCAAATGGCTTTGTGAGACAATGAATGGAAGACTACTTTCAAGACTTTAGATGATTTGTTTGAATGATTTTTCATATCATTTTCTTTAACAAATATCATTGCCACATTCATGAGGCTTATGCATGATGTGATCAAAGAATTGATTGGGAAATATTGCATTGCTTTCTTTGATAACATTCTTGTTTAAAACTTAAATGAGAAGCATGTTGGTAATTTTAGACTTGTATGCTAAAAGTTGGATGATACCCAAATTGTGATTAACACAAAGAAGCATAATTTCTTACAAAGAAAGGTCACATACTTAAGACATGTGATTTCTAAAAACTAAGTGAAGATGAAGATAATCAAAGTGAAGGTATAAATGAATGGTCAATTCTAAAGAATGTTGGAGAGGTACATTCTTTTCTTGGCTTGGTAAGCTTCTATAGGAGATTCATAATAAATTTTAGTGACATCACGTGATCAATGTTTTCTCTCTTGAATAAGAATAAGTTCTTTATATTAGATGTGAAGAATTTTTTATTTGTTAAAAGAGAAGATTGTAACTGAAATGACACTTACAATTCTAGATTTTAACAAACTCTTTCTATGACATCCTGTTCCTAGATGTCATTAAAAAATGATCATTCGTTGCTTAATTCATCACATTCATAAAATTTATAATGAAAATACCATGAAATAACTTGATAAATGAATATCTTTGTAAACTTCTAGTGCATTGTTATTAGGGAAAAAATAGAGGAAAAACTTTTATTAATGAGAGTGGTACACTATAACACCCTCTAGGTTATCTTCCCATGCCACTTAGGCCTTAAAGGCAACCTGGCACTGCCACCATGATTAGGGTATCCAACTGAAGGGGTGATTAGTCCCTTCTTGTTCCACTTCACCTAGCTCCCATCACTTGCCAATCCAGGCTCCATAACTCCATGCCAATGTGACCTCTAAATGTGGCCTTAAATGAGATAGGTCAAACCCATTTCCAAGAGATACATGAATAATCATAACTCCTCATAATGAGGCATCCATTTTTTTGAAGGTTAATTACATTGTTACAATATAGTTCCACCCTTAAAAAGTGATGGGACATTACAATCTACCCCCTTTAAGCATCCAACTCATCCTCCAACACTTCCTCTATATCTACTCACTCAGTTGCTACTTCCTCGTTATGATCCTCAACTTTAGCTTCATTATTATCCTCATTATCATATGTATAAATAAAAAATTGGAAATTATAAAATATAATTTATTATCTTAATAATAAATACAATTTATCATTCAATATCATGATGATAAAAAAGTTGGGGATAAGTGTTAAGAATGAACTTCCTATATTACCAAGTTTGTTGATCACAATTTGACCATTGAAGGACTACTTCACTAATAGTTTTATTCCAAAGCTTCTTAGTTCAGTGATTCTTGATTGCAATTTCTTTGACCTTGAAGCTGGTGTTGGATCTCAAGGGCAAAGTGTTCCAATATAGAACATATGGTGCATCATTTCCATGAAATTTCTTTCACAAAATTAAATAGAAAATTAAATGAATTCTTAAATTTGTTAAAAGATTTAACCGATATGTAACTTCACTAGTTATTTTGGATATTTTAAAGGGTCCATAATATCTTGAGGCCAACTTAGTATGTTTTCCAAGTTTAAGGAAGCTTCTAATGGAATTTACTCTCAATAGTACTTAATCTTCCACTTAGAATTCCTTCTTGAGTTAATGTTGGTCCACATATCCCTTATATTTATCTTGGGAAACTTTTAATATTTTTTTAACTCTTATAACAATATTTTCCATTATTTTCATCTCTTCTTATTTCCATTCCATTCTTAAGGTTGGATTTGCCCAAGTTAGTGTTGTACAACAATTACATCGATATACTACTTCAAATGGTGTTTAATGTATGGAACCTTGATAATTATTATTGTAGGAAAATTTAGCTAAATGAAACTTATTCTCCCATGTCTTTGGTCTACTCCCAATGTAGCTTCATAGAATATATTCTAATATTCTTTTCACACATTCAATTTGACCATCTGCCTCTAGGTGGTAAGCAATGCTAAAGTTCCGTTAAGTTCCAAGTTCCTTGAAACAATTTTGCCAAAATTCATACATGAACTTGGGATGTCAATTCAAAGTGATAGATTTAATACATCCATGTAATCAAAAAAATTGTCCAATTTTTTTGGCTACTTCTTCGACTATGTTTGTAGATTTCAAAGCTATAAAATGTGTCATCTTTGATAGATGATCAACCACTACGAAGATTTAGTCATTTCCTTTTTGATTATTGGCAAGTCCACAATGAAATCCATGTTAACATCTTCCCATTTCTAGGTTAGGACTTCCAAAGGCTATAGTAACCCACTTGGTTTCTTTTGTTTGGCTTTTATTCTTTGGCAAGTTGGGTAGTTTTTAATGTACATGGATACATCATTCTTCATTCTAGACCAAAAATAGGATTTGTGTATCAGCATATAAGTCTTGATATAACATAGATGTCCTACATATAGTACTTCGTGGGCTTCACACAATAGCCTAAGTCTCCAATTTCCTTCTACAATGCACATTTTTTGTCCTTTCATCAATAAACCATTAGGTATCTGAGGTTGAGTTACTTTAACAACCAACATGATAGCATATTTTTTGACTAATCTCTTAGCTTGCTTAATGGTTATTGTGTGAATTTACTTTGTAGTTTCTACCCCCCTTAGAATCCTAACTTTGTGAGTGGCTGGTACTTTTAAAATACATGTTTCAAAGTGGTCAGT
Organism: Gnetum montanum; assembly: GCA_015680685.1. NCBI lineage: Eukaryota > Viridiplantae > Streptophyta > Gnetopsida > Gnetales > Gnetaceae > Gnetum > Gnetum montanum. The sequence goes on along the minus strand of MNCI01028931.1, from coordinate 9,420 downwards.
AATATCAAATTTTTGTATAAAAGAAATTCCTAAAGTTGCATCGACATCATCAAATTCAAATTCAAGAATTCATCAAGGAAAGGCATGTCATGCAAGGTAAAGGTAATTTCTCCATACCTAGTATGCTTGCTCATGGTCATTCCATTTGCAAGTTCTATTTTAATAGATTTCTTGAAAGGTAAACTTAATTACAATAACTTAACTAAAATTGGATAAATAAAGTTATCACTGACATTACTATCAATAAAAAATTTTATTTTTTTACATTTTATTGATCCTTAAAAAATCAATAAAGAAAATTAAAATTTTCTTGAACCTTACTTAGTTGATGTTAAAATCTTCTTCACAATTATTGAGGTGTTTTAGGCTTTTCATTTCATCATGTCTGGGTTGGGGTTTTGATTTCTGGATTGATTGGTTCTTTGTACTTTTTCTTGTAATTTTGGATAGTCTCATTCGAAATGATCTTTATCATAAGCAAAACATCTTGATCGAGCTCTCCTGGTTGGTATTTCTTATACCATTTCTTGTTGAAGGGTATTTGCACTTAATTTGATTCTTCATACTCTTTAGCAATTCTATAGGCTTCATCAACTATTTAAAGGTTATATGCTTATATCTGAGGTTGCAGTTGTGCATGGAGTCCACCAATAAACTTTGAAGCTAATTTTCTCTCATCCTAGTGGTTTACATACAAATAGAGATCACAAAATTCCTTGTAGTAATCTTCCATAAATCATCTTTCCAATCTTACGAAATCAAATCTCATCTTGCACTCTTTGAAGAAGTAATTAGGTATGAATTTTTGTTCAAAATCTCAACAGAAGTTGAGCCAATTTGTAATCAATCCTTGATATCTTAATCTATTCCACCACATTGTTTCAAGTCCTCTCAAATATAGGTAGATGACTTCTAATTGTTTTTAGATTAACAAATTAAACATATCGAAGTAATTCTTCACTGTATCAAGCTAATCTTTTGCCTTGGCACTATATTTAAAGGCTCCATATTAATGATCTAATTTTACTTTTTTAGAATGCACTTATGTTTGTGATTATCTTCATGCATTTTGCCAATTCTAATATCCCTCACTTTCAGTTTCTATTCTTTGACCTAATAAAGAGATATTGGCACCTTGGTGTCCAATAGGTGGGGATTGATTTCTATGTAGATCCCTAGGGGGAGGTTGATCATGATTTTGATCATTGTAATGTGGGGATCCCTAGGTGGAACATGCTTTGGATTAGAAGGTTGAGTGAGATGATCGATTAATTACTTGATGGAGTCTGCAAATGAATCCATCTTTCCTTGCACTTCAAACCATTTTTCTTTTGAACTTTGGGATAATTTGCTAATTTCATTGGACATGTTCTACATCTCTTTCTTCGTCCCTTGATTTGATTGATGAAGTTCCTCTTGAAAACCCCTAATTTCATTAATTTTCTCCTCAAGAGCATTCATTGAGTTATTGACTTGTGTCTCCATTGCTCTTCAATGTACTCTTTAGGTTGCAAATATTGGTAAGTTGAGAAAATCAGGTGTGTTAACAATCCTTGTCCTCATTAACCCTCATTATGGATCTTGAGATATTTAATTAGTTCTAAGAGAGGTTATAATTGCCATGAACTTCTACTTGACAATGGAGTCATAATGTATTTCAAAACCCTAAATGATGGCTTGAAAAACTAATTTTTCATTGTTCAAAAAGCTAAATCTAGCTATTCCATAGTGTTCAAAAGGTTCAAATCTGTTGGAATTGATTTTTGTTTGGTTGAAAATGGACTCTAAAATCAAAATTTATGGCCATTTTAAATTTGTAAAATTTTCCTGATTTTTGAGACTTCTTAAGAGGTCATCCATCCCAGTACTACTCCAAGATGAGCATACTTAATTATGAAATTTTAATCTAAATAGTTACCACAATGGCTAATTCTTTTTTTTTAAATTTCTTTTTTCATGTTCTTAATTTAAACTAACATTTTGATGATAGAAATTTTGCATTTTTTCATCAGTTGATAGAAATTTCAATTTTTCTATTAATTAATGTAAAATATGATTTTTCCATTAGTTAAAAGAAAATTTTCACATCACTAAGCAAGGGTAAGGATGATAGTAGAGTAGAGGCCAATAGAAATGGTTGCAATGATGTGGGAGCAACGAGTACATGCAACCAATGTGGTGGCAATGAAAGGAGAGTGGTAGCAACAGTTGGTGGTGAAGGGGTGTTGGGAGTGTAGCGATGGTGGGCAAAAAAGGCACATCTAGAGTGTAGTGCTAGTGGATGGGCCTTTCCTTAGGCCTGCGTGGCCCCTACCATGGCCTACACAACCTAGGTGGAGGCCTATGTCACTCACACAAGGGACTGTGCGATCCAAGTGTGACCTATGTAGCCCATGTAGGGACCTGCATAGCTCATGTCATTTCTTGCATAGTCCAAACCAAGTCTAGCATGGTGTAGGTGGCCAACACATTGCTAGAATGATGGTTCCCTAAAGTGATGATGAAAGGGTAGTGACTTCCAACACATGTGATATTTACAATGTGTTGGAAGGAATAGTGATCTACAATGCCAATGTTGTCCATGATGCACCAAAAGGGAGTGATCTACAGTGTCATTAGTGTTCACAGTGCTTTGAAAGGGGCAATGATCTATGGTTCCAATAGTGTCCACAGTGCACTAGAAGGGGCAGTGGTCCATGGTACCATCGATGTCTGCACTGCACCATAATGAATAGTGATCCACATCTTTGATGGTGCTCATAGTGTGCCAAAAGGTGCAATGATCTATGATGTTAATGGTATCCGCAGTGCACTAGAAGGGGCAGTGATCCATGGCATTGCTAGTGTCCATGGTGCACCAAAAGGGGTAGTGATCGATGGCACGATTAGTGTCTATGGTGCACTAGCAAACAACAATGCTAATGGAAAGTGATAGTGTAGGACAAAGCATGGCACGATGGTGGTAGACGGTGTGATGGAGGATGGCATGGTGGAGGTAAGTGGTATGACAAAGAATAGCTCAACAAAAGTGAAGTGGTGGGTAAATCAACGATGTTGGCATGGATCATGGTTGGCGAGTGGGGCAAAGGTGCATGGGTGGGTTTCTGTAGCCACCTGGCTAGCTGTGATGTTATATAGCTAGGTCTTATAGCTGTACTACATGGTAGCATAGTAGGCCAGTGCTACCATCACCAAACACAATTGTCTTGGTGTGGCAACCTAGGGTGACCACAAGCCCTAATCATCAAGCATCGGGACAGAGCCCTTAATATATATATATATATATATATATATATTAAAAAATAAGTATTGTGGGATCTAAATGAACCAATGACCTCTCAATTTTTTTATTTTATTTTATTTATTTTTTAAATAAATTAAATTTATATTTTAAAAGAGCATTTTAATTTTAAATTACATGCAACCTGAGAAATTTCATATCTCCCAAATCGTAAGTTAGATTTCAGCGAAATTAGTACCGTTGGAATTGTCTTAGAGACTAATACATGTTTAGATGGAGATAACACTAGTTTTCTTTAACTATTAATTACAAAATCATGAAAAGAAAGCATTAGATTGTAGTTATTAATTAGATTAAGTTGATACTAGATCTTTTCTTCTACTAAAGTTCTTGCTTCTCTTTTATAAATACATGAGAGAAGAATTTTTTGCCCATCATAGCACAACATTAGCAGAAGATTGAAAGATTTCTTCTAGCAACATCATAGCTACTAAGTGTCCTACTCAAGCTTCTTCTTAAGCTCAAGGCCCTTCAAGTAGCTCTAAATTGGTGTCTATTCTTTTGCACCAAAATAATGTTGTTACTGCTTCAAATTTTGTGTGGAATTTATTTGGAGTGGAAGAGTTTCAATACCTCACAACCTCATGATTATCTAAGTTACTAGTCTTTCTTATATTTAAAATGTCATATTGCAAAAATTTGTTAATTCAATGGTGTAATCTATATAATAAAAGTAAAAGCTCCATTTCATGATTGATTTTGGGGCCATTCGTGATCATTCCAACTAATATTCATGCAATTTTAGGTTTTCACTTAGGAAAGAATCCTCTAATTCCATAGATTTTCTCTCCTATGTTTTGAACATTTTGCCAAGAAGAATTGGCTGATTATGTTCATGATTTTGCTACCCATAAAAGTTAATTTCTTTGTGGTGATTTCATTAATAAAATTCATTTTGAATTATGTCAATTTATTTATTTTAAGGTTTTATGGCATCAACACTAGTCCAATGTTAGTGCCTATTCCATCTATATACTCCATGGTGCCAAAATTGGTAGATTTTATGACTAGTCATTATCTTGTTTTTTTCCTTGCATCACGCCATGGATGAAGCTATTGCTACCCAAAAAAATTCCAAAAACCTTATACCATATGTTTTGTACCCTTGATTATGTCCCTAATTCTAAGTTACAATCCTTTAACCAAACTTTTTAGTCATTTCAATCCCCAAATTACATCTTGAGTTCCTTGAAGAGGATAGAGTTGTAAGAAGTTAGATCAAGGATGCTAAGAAAGGTTAAATCAAGAGGGAACCAATGAGGTATTTTATATGTGTTTATGTATTTTATATTCTTGTTGTTACTTATGTCTCTTTATTTGTATTTATTGGTAGTGCAATCTAGGCTATAGAATGAGCCAATAGAAGTTGCATAGACTAAAGGTGCTTCAACTTTTGGAAGAGTTCAGTCAACTTCAAGGGCAGTGATAGAAGTCAACAGTTCTAAGGTTTTTATATATATTTTTTATTTAATGGCCTACTTTATTATTTTTACTTTGTATATTTTTTTTCTAATAAATTTTTCTTTTTATATAGAAAACATATTAGGCAAGGTTCTAGTGGCCTAGTAATTTTTAAAAAAAAGGACAGTGCCAAAAAATAAAAGGATAGTACCAAAAGAGATAAAGGAAAAGAACCATAGGTAAATTTAATTAACTATAAATTTTGAATGATTATCTTTTTCTTCCTTCTTCTTGTGTGATGTTGACTTTGTTATTCTTTTGTTTGTGTTGTAGATCTCTCTAGGTTAGATGTACTTCATCTAGGAAATGGAAAGAGATAGTGCTAGGTTCTAAAAAAAATTTCACTCCTCCACCAAGATCACTACATGTGACATCTACTCATGTGATCTCAATAAGGGGTTCTTTACCATAGGTAGTGTTGGCATCTATTCTTGGGTCCATTTTGGTAACTCCTTTGGTTACTATCATGGGTTCTTCCTTCTCACTATGATAGATGGTGGTGGCTATCAAAGAATAATTTTTTCTTTTTCAAAATTTTGGTTTATAAATAGTAAAGAATACACCCTACTCCATTCATGAGGAGATCTACCACATAGGAGAGTCCAAATGATGTGATTTCAAGGGAGTGGGGAGTGCGTGGGATGTGGGGCTGGCTATGAATTAGTATAGGTTGGTGCTACATCCTCTTTCCATCCAATTCCTGAGGATGCTTTGGAAGTTTTCAACAATCTAGAACAACTCTTAGGAAATTGGACAATGTGACATGTCTTGTTTGTTCTTTTTTGACCTATGAACAATTCTTTCAAATTAAAAATGATTGACTTCGAGGTGAGTAGTTATTGGTCTTATTTTTCTTCTTCCATTTGATCTTTTCATTCATAATTCATAATTTCAATATTGTTTTATGCATGTAGAGGAAAGAAAAAGAATGGTTGAATGACATGATCAATTGATCTCTTTAAGTGAGTTTGTTAAAGGATGAACTTAAAAGGAAGAATTTGGTAGGGGCTACAGCAAAGAGTGCCTCCAATTATATCAAATAATTATGTGGTGGTCTGGGAGGATGTAAGATGGTACTAAGTAAAAAGGATTTTACTAAGCAAGAATGCGAAGCCTAGCTTAAGAAAATTTCAAATCTTGTTGATGCCTTCAATACAAATAACTAATCATTGTTCTACTTCCTTTGTTCTTCTATTATTCTTCTTTTCTATTCCATTTCCTTTCTCACTACATTTATTCCACTTTGATGTACTTCTTCTTTATAATAATAATAATAAAATAGTATTTTATTCCACTTTGGATCCTAAATCATGGTTTACTTAGATACCAAATGTGACATATTATTTCCAAATGTTCTTAAAACATGATCATTCATTGCTTAATTCATCACATTCATAAGAATTATAATGGAAATACCATGGAATAACTTGGTAAATTATTGGTGCACTGATGGGAAGGAAAAAATAGAGGAAAAAATTTTATTAATGAGAGTGGTACACTATAATGCCCTATGGGTTATCTTCCCATGGCACTCAAGCCTTCGAGGCAATCCAACACTGCCACCATGATTAGGCTATCTAGCCAAGGGGGTGATCAGTCCCTTCTTATTCCACTTCACCCAACTCCCATCACTTGTCAATCTACACTTCGCAACTCCATGCTAACATGATCTCTAAACCTAGGCATAAATGGGATACGTCAAACATATTTTTGAGCGGTACATGAATAATCATAACTCCTCGTAACGAGGCATCCCTTCTTTTGAAGGTTAATTACATTATTACAATATAATTTCATCCTTAACAAGGGATAGGACATTACACTTTAATAGGTGGAGGATAGTGGGCTTGTAATTAGAGGGGTCTTATCACAAGAAGGAAGAGCTATTATATATTTTTAAAAGAAGCTTAATGAATTGAGAAAAATGTATAATGTATAGAAAAAGGAGTTGTAGACAATCCTTTAAATCATTAACCCTTCAAGCATTGAAGGAATTATTTATTGTCCAATGAATTTTTAGTGATGACTTATTAAAAATCAGTTCAATATTTAAATTCCCAAAAGAAGCAAGTATCAAATACATGAATTTAGTGGCACAATTACAAGATTTTAATTTTGTGTTTAAACATAAAAGTAAGAAGAATAATGTTATGGCTAATGCATTATCTAGGGTGCGTATTGTCAATCTTAGTTTACCATAAGTTGAAGGTATGAGTAATTTTGTTCACTTATATGCTAATGCTTATGAATTTGGATAGGTTTAGAAGGTTTTGAATGAGTCTTTGATTGGGGAAGCTAATCAATAGATGGATTACTACATTCAAAATGGTATTCTCATTAAATATGGAAAGATGTGTGTTTCAAAATGTGATTTCAAATGTAAGATTATCTTGAAAAAACATGGTGGAGGTATGGTAGGCAATATGGGGAGAGATAAAATCCTTGAGCATGTTGGGAGAAGATATTTTTAGCCATGTCTAGCCAAATCTCAAAATTTGTGAAGGAATACTTGACATGTTAGAAATTCAAAAAGGTAAAAGGAATAAAGGGTTGGGAAGGGAATTCCTAAAACTACAAATTAAAATGATTCAATTTTTATTGTGGTGGATATATTCACCAAGAAGGCACATTTTATTCCTTGCAAGAAGGCAAGTGATACCTCTCATATGGTAAATTTATTTTTCCACCATGTGGTTAGAATGGATGATGTTCCATTAAGCATTATAAGTGATAAGAATTCTAAATTCACACCAATTATTGAATATCCATATGAAGGATTTTGGTAACCAAGCTAATATCTTAAGTTTTTATTAAGTGGTAAATAAATCTTTGTTAAAAATTTTGAAGTGTTTGTAGATGATTAACCAAATAGATGTGAAATTTTATTATCTCATGTTGAATTTTTTTACAATAATGCATTTCATTCTAGCACTAGGAATAGTGCATTTGAGACAAATTATGATTTCAATCCAATAATGTTGGATAATATGAAACATTTTGAAGTGAAAGCATAACTAAGTGTTGAATTTGTGCAAGAAATAAAAGACTTGCATTTCCAAATGAAGGAAAGATTAATCAAGAAGGTTGAAGAGGTGTCCTAAAAGAAGAATGAGAAAGAACAAGTCCAAATTAAAGTTGGTGATCTTGTTTGGATCCATTTTAAGAAGAGGCTAGGAGAATCAATTTCTTCGAACTAAAGACAAAGAAGATTGGGGCTTTCGAAATAAAGACCAAGATAAATGATAATACTTTTGAGATACTAATGTGTAATAACCTATATATCTGACCGAGGCCAAGCTTAGATGGAAATTGTAATCTATCACATTGTTAGAGTTAACACATGTGATAGTATAAGCAAATCGATTAAACACATTAGAAGGCCATAGATCACTCTATAAAAATACCACATAAATCCAAGGCCAAACATGGTATAAAAACCCCAAACAATACATATATACAACTATCCAAAACATTCACATGATGGTACATCATCAAAACCTTCTATCATGGATAACGTCATACTATCCATCACATAAAACATTTGACACGTATTGTAAATATATACAGCATATACACTATACAAGTATCACATAGCTTATGGGTTATCCAAACCAGTACCATTAGCAAATGTATTCATCTCTCTTCAATACTATAGGAAATTTATTCATCTCTCTTCAATACTATATTATAGTGGACAGGAGAAGGAGAAATGAAAGTAGATTATACAAACATTTTATTACGATTATATATTTTTGTTTAAGATATTCAGTTAAGACGAATAAAAAAGGTATCAAGTATGGTATTTTTTCTAAGAGCTTTTAAAATGATTAATCCATCCCCCTTTATTTTCTTGTGATTTCAAATGCGAAATATTACTGGAATTTTAACTTTAAGAGAAAAAGCTTTTGAATTGCAACGACACGTATCTGCAACTACATCCTCGAACCACCGTGAAACGTGGATGGAAGATGTCAATCAATCAGCTAAAGGGGAACAAGGAAAATTAATGTTCACACAAATTCAGTTTTACACGATTCTTTTTCTTGCCGAAGAAATGAATGGTTCAAGCTATTCCCATTCAGCCTGCTCCCTTTCTTTTCCTTAACTAACTGACGTGTATACTTAAGATTACTCCCGTGAGTCTGATCACTGTGGCGTCCGTGTTGTATACGGATGTAATACAACCTACGGTTTCAGTCTTTATGATAATTGAAAGTGTACATGGATGTCAAATTGCATCGTCAGTCACCCATGCAACTTGAACTTTCATAAACCGCTCTGTATGCCGTGCTGCTGCGTCAATAATCTGCCGAACTTCCGAACTTCCTATCTTGCTTGCTCTACACGCCTCAACCTTTCAGAGTGTTACATGCCATTCAACTATAATCCAGATAAAAAAAAGTCAACAGCAATGCCTTATCCGCATGGACACAAATGCACAATGAAACCCAGGTCAAATTTTCAGCCTCTTACATCCCATTATAATCCAGGAAAAAAAGGTAAACGGTAACGCATGGACACAAATGCACAATGAAACCAAGGTTAAAATTTCAGACTGTTACATCCCATTCAACTATAATTTAGGGAAAAAAAAGTCAACAGGAAGGCATGGACACAAATGCACAAGGTCAAAATTTCAAACTGTTACATCCCATTCA
>MNCI01028929.1:0-13664 GCA_015680685.1 Gnetum montanum | reverse complement strand
TGACCTTAATCAGGAACTCCATTCCACTCTCTCTCATCCAGCTATGCTTTTCACGTCTCAACTCATTGCTGGTTTCATGTTCTTGTTTGATGTGTTGGAATTCTTAGGTAGTTTCTTCCAGGTTTTTATACTTAACCTTCCATAATCATTAATAATCCAAGGGGCCAATGGACTCTTTGGTTTGAGTTTATGCAAGGGCATGAAGGCTTGTGCCTACTTTGGGGAGGATCCACTTGCATATCTTTTGGTTGGGTTAGTTAGGTTCTTTACCCTTAAACACTCTTACAATTAAATTCTTTTGTTTATTCATCAATGACATCTAATTGTGCACATTTTCACAACATTTTTTAATGAAATTTCCTTTTTATTGTTGTGAATTCTTACACCCTCTTCAAATATTTTCTTATGTAGAAATTTTTCAAATTTAATGGACCACTTATCTATTTTACCCTATTTTTTATCCTTCCTGCTAACACTACTAAAGGAATCAATCTATTACAATCACTACCTAGCTGAGTGTAGCCATCGACAAGATAAGGCATTTAATAGTTATGTGTTACACATTGCATACTAATTCATGATTTTGTTGTGATTGTAGTGGGAAGCATGGACTGGAAGTGGAACTATCTTTACCAAGGATGATGTAGTAGTACCACATGATGAGGACCATTCATGATCGTGGGATCTTCTCTCTCACTTTTTAGCTACCAAGAGGCATTGGATGTTAGTTTTATCCAAGGTGTTCACTTCTCTTATCATGAACACCCAATTTTGTAAAGATTGTAACTCCATACACTTGGGCACTCAGAGTCTATTTGTTCTATTTGAGTTAGTTTGTATGTTAGTTAATAATCCCATACCTTCCTAATATTTTGTAAGAAATTTGTTACTTCTCTTCTTCACTCGAGGATAAGTTTTCATTCAATCATGGGGGTATGATGAATCACATTTTTCATTTGCTCTGATGTCAGGTATTTGATGTTGGAGCCTAGACATGATGTCAGATATTTGATATCATGAGGTATATGCCAGCCTATAAATATAATGATTGGGCTCACAATTTTCATATCAGTTTTTGTCATAGTTAGCAAAGCTCTTGCAATTTGTTTTCTCTAAAGTTAGAATATTTTTTAAGTGTCCACAGTAGGAGTCTAAGTGTGTATGGATCTTTGTTTGAGCACTAATGTACTTGAGCACAACAATGTGATAGGAATAAAAATGAACACCTTTGATAATCCTTGCAGCACTGAGAATAGATTATTTTTTTCTTTAATGAACTTTACTTTCATGCACTTTACTATAATATATTTAAATTAAGTAATTAATTTCTAGTTGTTAATGAGCACAAGCACAACCACTTCAAGCATACATATAGTGCTTGGTAACCCAGCAACGCTTAACGTTTGGTAGCCCAGCAACACTATACCTGTTCAGGATGTGTCTAGGAAAGTGGGACGGGTACTTGTGCTAGGCTAGCTGGGTAGTAGATAAATTAGATCCTAAATTACTCTACCTTTCATTATTGTTGTAGGAAATTAAATTTATAAAACCTAAAATGATAAAAATCATGTATCTCAACTACACTTAAACCATATCTTTAAGCTTCACAAGTGTAGTTGAGAAGACAATAAATGTTCTCAACGTCCATTTCACTTCTTAGAAGAACTTGTGTACTAGAGAACTATAGGTTCATGGAATTCAACTAGATCATGTGTAAATTATTTAGTGATTTTTATGGTTGGATATAGGGGTACCTTGCTACTTATCAAAGCTTTTCATACTAGATAATTTGCAAGAGAATTAAGGTCTTTCATGAAAACCTATAATTGTAGCATTAACCTTAGATAATTATAAGGAGGCATGAGATAGAGGGATTATTTTGAAAAGGGAAGTAATGGAGGATGCAACTCGAAGAAATAGTAAGACCTAAAAATCGATCTATGGGGGTCTACAAAGACCCTCTTAACACCAAAGAGTCACCCTATGTGATTAACATCATTTATGTCGGCAATGAACAAGACATCCCACGAAGGCCTTTTGTAATTCATGTGCCTGCTAAAACCGCATCTACATTAACACCTCCAAAAGCTCTTTTTTCCACACACACATCTCCTATGCCATGAAAACCATTTTTCATCCGCGTACACCCTGTGGTTGCCATAGCAAAAGTTCCATCACAGACCCGACCTGCTCAATTTGTAATCCAATTGCCGAAACACTTCGATGTACAACCCCCAACAGTTCCCCCACGACCCTAACGAGAACGCCTCACTGATAGACTGACCAGGGAACGTCTGGCAAAATAATTTCATGGTTATGAACTGGGACTACCAAAACCCACACCACTGAATGTTGTCCCTATGGTTCTAGTTACTGATCAGCCTAACATAAGTCGTCAAGACAAGAACTCGGGAGTGTCCAGTGTCCCAAACCTAACAGCTATAGTTAATAATGCAAAAACTCTTCTATGAGAGATACAAATGTTGGGTCAAATGGATCAAGTCTCAATAGATAAAAACATTCCAAATAGCAAAGACTTGGCCAGTGCCCTAACCCAGGTTACAAAGCCCTTAAAACAAAAGAACACCTCTCTAAGCCTATATGACCTAGTAATGACCTCCCTAGTACATCGGGAAGCTCTAGTGCGTATGCTAACTTCAACCCCTGTTAGTGAAGACCTTTCTACAAATGAACCATCTATTTATGCCGTATTATCCTCACAACAAGAATCGAGGTCCACATCTCTAGGATTTCATGCCAATGAAATTAAATAAGACAAAAAAATGGGAGAGGTCACTACCGCCTCTATGTTTATAAGGATACAAGTTAACCAAGGGTACAAGATACATAGGGTGCATGTCGATGACGGGGCGACAACAAATGTAATACCTTTCCCTATCATTGAATGACTAGGCCTCGCAGAACAAATAAGGCGAACGACAACATCATTCTTGAAATATTTCAGTGGTTCCCATGTTGTGGTAAAAGGCATGGTTACCTTGGATTTCATTGCAAGGGACTGGTTCCCCACATCGGTTGAATTTGTAGTCATTGATGAGATGCTGAGGTTCAATATGATTTTGGGATGGCCTTGGTTAGCTCAACTAAAAGCCATATCATCACCTATCCATCAAGAAATTCACCTACCTTATGAGGGTGGTGAAATCGTCATACACAGAGATGCTACAACATCACTTCCTTCCTCACATGTAGGAACGAACCAAGGTCAAAGGTTGAACTCTCTAAACCTAAGCAAGACACCACTAGCGAAACCCTTGAAATTGGTCAATCTCCAAACCATGACCTTCCTAAAATAGAAGAAGCATCAGAAGATGCAGACGTAGGAGCCATTCCTGCAGATGTCTCTTGGTCAGAACTACCCTTTGACATATCCAGCGAGGGGGATGGCGAGTACAAGATCATGCCTACACATCCCGCCCTTCACAAAAAATTTTGAAAATTAAAGAAATAGATCAAAAACTAAGATGAACCATGATGCATTCAGAATGATGTTAAACTACCAAATGTCCACAATGACGTTAAAGTAGCCATGGTCAGAAATGACTGATTCTTTTAAATTTATTGAAATAACTATAGTCTCCTCCCTTTCTTTGACAAAGATGAAATAGTCCATCATGACTTTAAACTAATACGTGTGGCCTGAAGTGGCCTTAAACTAGAGCACAGTACATTGTCAGTTTACCAAAAATTTGCTACGTCATTATCATTTACATTTTGCAAGTTACAATTTTCATTTATTTTATGTTTATCATACATGATTCCAGTTTACATTCACGTTCACAAATAAAATCAAAAAAGCAAAAAAAAATATATAAATATATGTAATACAGAGTGTTAACATAGCAATAAGATGATGACATATTACACCATGATCATGTTACATCTATCCTCATACATTCCAAAAACATCAAAACCAGCCAAAAATTGAAAAAAACAAAAAATTGAAAAACTGAAAAGACTAACGAGCCAAATTATGCATTAGTATTAGGAGGGGGATGGTCCTCAAACTCCTTTATGTCATCAGCTCCTGTCCCACTGGGGCTAGCCTCACCATTGTGTCCCTATAAAAATAAAAACAAAAAAAAAATAATAAAACATAAGTAAACACAGACAAATAGATTAAAAGAGAAAAATACTAAAAAAAGGGGGATGATTAAAAGGAATAAAACAATACAGGACTAAAACACTCATAGGTGGGGAAGGCCTGAGATTAGCTTCCAGGCGTTGTAGAATCTCTTCTTCGGGCACGTATGCCTAGTCTTTCTCAAGTTCGAGGTCAATATTGGCTAAGGTTTTACCCTTGTCCACTGAAGACTAGGAAGGGTGCTTAAGAGAAAACATACTTGTTGAAGCTTCCCTAGAGGCAGTGGTAATGGATCTCTTAGGATGCCCCTCCACTTCTGTACACTCAACAAACTTGTCATAAGAAGAGCGCAAGCCTAACCCCTCCACCAACATCTCCAACCGACGACGTTCAACTGACTCCTCCTTCAACCATTTTTTGTATTGGTGCTTATGATCTTTCTAATCTTGTCCCCATTTACATACTTTGGATGCAAAGGACTTCCATTCATGCACTTCCTATTCAATAAATCCATCTGGGCCCTCTGTTCGGCTAGATACTGAATCGCCTACACCTTGCTATTCAAGCCTACCCAATAACATGCATAGGTGATCTCGGATGTACACCAAGTACTATCACAGGCCAATCTAGTAGAGGAAAAATCATAATGGGCTTGCAAGTCATTCCTCTCCTCTGTCACCTTCGCCAAATTTTCTTTCAATGATTGAACTTCAAGCCATAAGTGTTAAATTGAGCACTTGCAGGTCCAGAGAGACTTGGCATTCGGAACAACACAACTAGAAACTGCATCATAAATCCCTCTTGGGATTTGCTCAATAACTTTGGACAATTCTAAGAGACCATCAATATGGGTGGCCTTGGAAGGCCTCCATTGAAGCTTTGCACCTACAAGTACAAACATCACACATATGAGCTAATAAGAGATCTCCAATAGATGCAAAAGCATAGGCACTTGGTATAAAGTACAAACCTAATTCAGGATGAGCCTATTGCAGATGAGCAACAACATCATTGATGATGCCCATAACAAAGTCTACTTTATTGGGAATCTCATGCCATGGCCTCAATTGATCAGTGGATGTTGAATCTATATGGGAAGGCACCTCAACTAGGGCCTATAACTCTGACACATCCGCCTAAGATGCATGTGCTTCAGCATCCATGTTTGATGTTAGGAAGAGTCATGATAATCAAAATTATGTACAAAGCTAAGAAGTACAAAATGCAGATCAAACTAATGAAACATACCAAGGAGCCCTTTGCTGATTAGCTCAGGAAGATCACCAAGATGTAGAGAACCATCAAAGAAATTGTCAAAAAAACCTTTCTCCTTGCTTGAATGCTTAAGGGCATCTAAAGCCTCAGCAAGTCTCACTCCCATGGTATTTGTTTCATCCTCTTCCTATAAGATGGGAATAGCCTCAATTGCTTCTTCTCTTGTTTCCTCCTCTTCATCACGCTTGATAACTATTTCAAGCTCACCCATTGGAGCTAATTCTTCCCTTTCCCTCTCGGGGTATCCTCTGTTAGCATCAATAAATCTAAGGTTAGCATGAAAAAATAGGTATGCATATTTAAGTAAGCAAATAAACTCAAAAGGTGATAAAAACATTTAAAGCAAAAATAAAAAATAAAAAATACTTACCTGCTCCTGGTAAGATGAATCGAATCTTCTTTACTCTCAGTGGTCTTGCCCCTATAGTAGGTTCCCTTAAACGCTTAGCCCTTTTCACCTTAGCCTTGACCTTCCCAACGGTCTCTTGAATTAAGCGCTTGGCTCTCCTAACAGTTGTATGTAGTTTAGGTGGTTCCAACCCCAAGCTATCACGCGAATGGTGGGAATGACTAGCTGCACCCCCTGTGGTGACAGAGATTGATTCTTTGATGCCTTCGGGTGGATCTTGGGATCTAGTGGTGTTAAATAGATGATAGATATAGGGGCAAGACAACTATGAATAATCCCTTAATACATAATGGTTATCTCCATAGACCATTAAGAACTCAGCAAACCTACGGAGATAGCCCATGAAAAAGGCAAAGGTAAAGTGGGATTTAGCATCAACATTGGAACGTAGCCTGATGATCTCTCCATGGAGACCTAACCCAAGAAACTATGCCCAATTATAGTGCATACTAGTCTCCAAGATTGAGTGCATAACACATGTAGACTCATCCCAAGACTTCTTGCATGAGAAAGAGACTTAGGGAACTCTTGTGCTCTAAAGAGCGGGAACAAAAAATTTACTTCCGTCAAGTGAGTATCAACTTACATGGAAAAGCCCTGGTACACCTAGCTAGTCTTCAAGTTCCTTGATCACATAGCTTTCTCTAGTTGCTCTATCCATCGCCACCTTAGCACCATCTACTAGTACACCGAAAAGATCGGAAAAGGATTTAGCAGTTAGGTGGAAAGACACCTTAACTCCCCAAAATCATGTAGTAAAATAGGAGCCATCATCGTTCAAAGAGTCAACAATGGAAACCATTTTGGTCACTGGAACATTATGAGTCAAGGAAGTAAATAGGTCCATCAAGCCCGCATTGGTAAGATGGCTAATGATTTGTTTAGGTGCCTTCTTGTGCAGCCACCGTTGTGACTCCTCTGTCTCTGCAAACTTCATAAAGAGAGTGGCCTCACTTTATTGTATTCCCCCACACTTTCTCTTTTCCTTAACTCACCTTCCTCCTTGGCAGCTTGCTCTAACAATCTTTATATTTGATGAGCTCAGAGCTTAGATAGCCTTCCTTGGGCATAAGTCTCAAGGGTTCTCCGTGTTTCATACCTAAGCCCATCTACAAGATGGTGTAGTTATTCCATTTGGGAGTAACCATGGCTAGGGAAATGATGTAATAATGCATAATATCTACCCATGGTAGCATCCAAGGGTTCGTGCCCTCCTTGTTTCCATCCTTAGATTTGCTTATGCAAGTTGGACACTTGGGAGTATGTGTGATACGTATTGTTGAATAGCTCTAATATGGTACTCCATCGACGAATAGATTCTAGTTCTAAGGACTAGTACCAGCTTTCTGCTTCCTTGATCAGTGTCCATGGAAACAACTTTAGTTTTTTCCACTCATTTTCTATATTTTTCAAGGCACATGCATCATGAAATGCTTATAGGTGGTTTTGAGGATCAGCATTGTATCCCCCTTCAAATCAAGGGATATTATTCATGTTTAATCATTTGATCCTACTATCCTTCTGGTGCCTTGTTGGGATCCTAACGGCTTTGGTTATATCTAGCATACTTTGGGTAGTGAGTAGGGGTTCATCGTGATTGTATTGTCTATGGCATCTATGATGCCTATGTTGTTCCCTACTCTCCCTTCTTTCGTGATGTGTTTTTCTAGAATGCCCTTGTTCCCTTTCTCAACTATTTTATCTATGATCCTTGTTTTGTTTAACATTGTCCTCATGGTTTTTCCCTTTATGACTACATTTTGATCCTGAAGGAGAGGGGAAGGAGATGATGAAGGTGAAGAGGAAGGAGGATTGGCACTATGACGGTGTTTGTCACTTTCTCTTTGGTGGTTGCGGCCTCAATTGCAGTTACGATCGGAATGTCCATTGTTTTCATGTGTTCGTGTTCCTTTTTTAGACCTTTTGTATCCATTGGTACCAGAACCTAGGTTATGAATGGTTGAGTGAAGATTCTGATATACAACTCCTTGACCAAAGTCAACGAGAGGAACATCGTTATGTGGAAAACCTCCCAAGGTAGGTTCACCACCCTCATTTTCAATTATGACATATGGGACATCCTAAGACCACTTTCCCTTCATAGATTTGTAATGTCTCTTCTGTTATAGGTCCCTTTGATGTTGTGCCTCTATGGGTTGATAATCTTTAGAATCTTGTTCATGCACAATGTACTCCAATTGTAAGTGTTGCATACCAATTCGTGTGAGAGCACGAAAAATCATGCTTGGGATTGAGAAATTGGGGGGTAACACTATGTTATCTTCTAAATATTGCTAACACAGTTGTTCATCCTAGTGGAGGATAAAGGTAAAGTCTAGTATATACTCATTAGGATGAATGTATACCAACCGAAACTATTGGGGTATTGGCGAATTATCCCATACACTCCACCTTCAATTGTTCATGGTGTTAGACCTAGGTGGTGAAGCACTCTCATAAGAAGAAGGAGACATGATTGTTGATTTAGTGTGCACTACTCTCTTGTCGATGATTTCGGGATAACCAACCCTAAGGGTTTGTTCCAACAATGGGATGATGTCCTAAGTTCTAATCAGCGCACAAAAAACAAAGTTCCAGAAAATGATGCCAATGATGAGCGGTGAGGTATCCCTATGCTCAACCATATGAATATGAGTGTTCACCCACAATCTGGTAGAAATCCAAGGACTAAGTGCTTATGCACCTTCACAGAACAAGGATGGGTTAGGTAGTCATTGTCTTCCCAAGCTTGTTTGTAAGGCACAATTGTATGGTTAATTAAACTTGAGGCATATGATTTTTATGCTCTTTTTATGTTTTATATTCCTGGTGCTTAAAGGGAAGAAATGAAATAAAAAAATAAATTAATAACTAAATCAATTTAACTAATCAACTAGGCTCTAACTAGTCCTAACACCAGCATCTGTACCCACTTGTTGAACAAATCCTAAACCAGTGTAATACTACTAGGATTACCAAATGCTAGTCATTACTGGGTTACCAAGTGTTCCACGTATGCTCCAAGTGGTCATATTGAGTGTGCTTACTTATGGAAAATTAATAATTCTATAAAAACAATCATCAATTAACTAATGAAAGCATTAAATAACTATAAATAAATTTAAATGCAATAGATAAGCTATTCTGAATGTTGCAAGGTTTATCACAAAGTTTGTCTCTATTTATGGACACAAGGTGTGCCCAGGTACATAATGCTCAAATAAAGATCCATTCACTTTATGACTCCTACTACAGACACAGAAATAATTCTAACTATGGAAAGGGAAAACTACAAGAGTTCAGGTAAGGGACTAAGAAACTAACTATCCAACCCAAGTGCCCCCATCTCTTATTTATAGAAAATGAGATATATTTTGATATCGTATGTTCAATATTGCTTGGGAGGATTCAATATCGTGGATCCAATATTGTGACTCATCAATATGGAAGCCATTGAGATGAGGGAGAATTAGCTTCAAAATTCATTTGTGGAGTACATGCTCAATTGCATCCCTAGACATGAGCACATAATCCTCAAACAATGAAGCATATAGAATTGCTAAGGATTATGAAGAATTGAATCAAGTACGAACTACCCTTCGACAAGTAACTCTTTGATAATGTTTTTATGGGGTCAGGATGTTCTGTTTGTGGCAAATATCATTTTAAACAAGATTGTCCAAAATTATGAGCAAAGGTACAAAGGACCAATCAAACTAGAAATAAAAAATCCAACACAAGCATAAACAAAGAAAAAATCCAAACCACCATCATAGCCATGAAGAAGATTTTTACATCAACTAATTTAAGTTTGCATAAATTTCAATTTACTTTACTAATTTTTGAAGGTTCAATTAAAGGTAAACAAATTAAATTTTTGATTGATAGTGGCACTAGTGATAACTTTTTTTCTTCAAAGTTAATTAAGTTATTTAAATTAAGTTTACCCTCCAAGAATATTATTAAGATAGAACTTGTAGATGGAACAACTGTGAGCAAGCATACTAAGTACAGAGAAATTACCTTTACTTTGCAAGACATGCCTTTCATTGATGAATTCTTTGAATTTGAACTAGGTGATATTAATGTGATTTCAAGAATGTCTTTCCTACAAAAATTTGATATTACTACCCACTTTGGAACTCATATTTTAAAAGTTCCAACCATTGATGAAGGTAAGGTTCTAAGGAGGGTAGGAACAATAAAGGAAATTCATACAATAACCATTAATCAAGATAAAAGATTAGTCAAAAAGGGTGCTATGATGTTGGTTACCAAAGTAACTCAACCTTAGAAGTCTTCAAGTATTGAGATTCCAAAAAAACATGAGTAACATAACTATTTAGTATTTGGTGAAACTAGAGAACTACCTTCAAAAAGAACTATTGAGCATGCTATTGGTATTTTTCCTAGTACATAACCTATTTCAAAAGCCCTTTATAGATTTTCCACTTTTGAATTAAGAGAATTAAAAGTACAATTAGATTAACTATTGGTAGAAGGAAAAATTCAACCTAGCGTATCATCTTGGGATGCACTAGTCTTATTAATTAAAAATAAAGATGGTACATTAAGATTATGCATTGATTATAGGATATTGAATAAAGTGACGATTAAAAATACTTATTCTTTACCTAGAATTAATGAATTTTTTGATCAACTTATGAGTGCTTTTTATTTTTCAAAGGTTGATTTAAAATTAGGTTATCACCAAATAAGGATTAAGGAGCAAGATATTGAAAAAACAACTTTTAAAACTAGGTATGGATTATACAAATTTTTTGTGATGCCATTTGGATTAACTAATGCACCTGCAATAGTCATGACATTAATGAATAATATTTTTCATGAATATCTTGATCAATTAGTTATAGTATTTATGGATGATATACTTATTTATTCTAAGTCAAGAGAGGAACATGTCAAACATTTGAAAATTACAATGGAAATTCTTAAAGAGCTTTAGTTGAAAGAAAAATTAAGTAAATGTGAAATCTTTAAAGAAGAAGTCTCTTATTTGTGCCATATAGTTTCTAAGAAAGGATTATAAGTGGATCTAGCAAAAGTTAATGCAATTAGATATTGGCCTAAACTAAAAGATGCTATAGTGTTTTTCAATTTCTTAGGCTTAGCAGGTTGTTATTGATGTTTCATGAAAGATTATTCTACTTTAGTAGCCCCCTTAACTAACCTTTTATAGGAAAAATGTGTGTTCGATTTTGATGAAAAATGCAAGGAAGCTTTCCTTAGATTAAAGATGCCACTCACAACACCTATTCTGAGAATTTTAGATGAAGAATTACCATGTTATGTATCCATNTGCCACTCACAACACCTATTCTGAGAATTTTAGATGAAGAATTACCGTGTTATGTATCCATAGATGCCTATGGAATAGGAATTGGTGCAATTATTTCATAAGAAGATTAAAGTGGTATGTTATGAATCTTGTAAATTACAAAAAGATGAGGTAAATTACTCAACCCATGATTTAGAATTACTAGTAATTGTTCATGCTTTGAAGGTTTGGGGACATTATCTTTGTGGAAAAAGGTTTGTACTAAAAACAAATCATAAAAGTTTAGAATATTTGCAAAGACAACCTATTTTGAATACTCATGAAGAATGATGGGTAGAATTATTGGCTGACTATGATTTTGAAGTCAAATGTATTCCTGGTAAATAAAGTGTGATAGATGAAGCTCTTAGTCAAATGTGGAACTTGATGATAGGTGTGGTAAAGACCCTATGGAAGAAGAAATAGGAATAGATAAAAGAAGATCCTTATTTTAAGAAGATTTTAACCAATATTTCATGTGAGCCTCAATATCAGCTTGCCCCTAATGGTTTATTGATGAAAGAACAAAGAGTGTGTATTCAAAAAGGAAACTAGAGACTAATAATGTTGTGTGAAGCACATGAAGAACCATATACAGGACAACTAGGTTATATTAAGACTGATATGATGTTACACAAATCTTATTTCTAGCCTAGAATGGATATTGATGTGTCCTTGTCCATTAAAAACTATCCAACATGTTAAAGAATAAAAGTTGAACAAAAGAAAACTAGTGGTATATTACTTTCTTTGGAAGTTCCAACCTGGAAATGGAAACATGTTACTATGGATTTCATTGTGGGATTGCCAATAACCAAAAAGGAAAATGACTCAATTTTGGTAGTGGTTGATCACCTATCAAAGATGACACATTTTATACCTTTGAAATCTACAAACACAATAGAAGAAGTAGCCCAAAAATTCATATGAGAAGTATTTTGATTACATGGTTGTCCAAAATCTATCACCTCAGACCAAGTTCCTAAGTTCATATCCAAATTTTGGTAAAATTTCCTCAAAGAGCTTGGAACCCAATTGAAATATAACACAGCTTACCACCTAGAGACTAATGGACAAATTGAATGCGTGAATAGAATATTAGAAGATATTCTATGAAGCTATGTTGGGAGTAGACCAAACACGTGGGAAAATTACTTACACCTAGTAGGATTTTCCTATAACAACAATTATCAAAGTTCCATACATTGAACACCATTTGAAGTAATATATAGAGAAAATTACTGTACATCACTAACTTGGGCAGATAAAAGCTTAAGAATGGAATGGAAGGAAGAAGAAATGAAAATAATGGAGAATATTGTCATAAGAGTTAAAAAAAATTTATACTCTACCCAAGATAAATATAAGGGATATGTAGATCAACTTCAGCTTAAGAAAGAATTCCAAGTGGGACATCAAGTACTATTGAGAGTAAAACCTACTAGAAGTTCTCTTAAACTTGGAAAATGTACTAAATTGGCATCCAAATATTGTAGACCCTTGGAAATTTCTGAAAGAATTGGTGAAATGGCATATTGGTTAAATCTTCCATTAACCTTAAGAATTCACACAGTTTTCCATGTAAATTTGCTAAAGAAATTTCATGCAAATGATGTGCCAGATGTGATAGATTTGAATACTTTTCCCTTGTGATCTGATGCTAGCTTTGAAGTTAAACCCATTACTATCAAGAACCATCAAACCAAGAAGCTACAAAATAAAACTATTAGTGAAGTACTTGTTCAATGGTCAAATTGTGATCAATAGACTTGGGAAAATAGAGATTTTATTCCTAATAGTTCAAAATTTTTGATCATCATGATTTTGAATGATAAATTATATTTATTAATGATGTAATAAATTATATTTTATAATTTTTTATCTTTTGTTTGTATAGATGATATTGAGGATAATAAAGAAGTTGAAGCTGAGAAGCGTAATGGAGAAGTAGTAGCTANAGATATAAAACTTTAATAAAATGCTCTAGCAAGGCGATTTTATTTACTTATTATGACATCATGTTCCCAAATTTCATAACAACATGTTCGTTCATTACTTAATCCATTACATTCATAAGCATTATAATGGAACTATCATAAAATACTTGATAAATGAATTATTGGTACATAGAATAGGATAGAAAACAAGAAAAATTTTATTAATAAGAGAGAGTACTGTAACACCCTCNAGAGCATTTTATTAAAGTTTTATATCCTTTGATTTTACTACTATTGGAGCTCAACCATAGCTCTTCTATATACTTTATGATTAAATGTTGAAATCCAATTACTCTTGGAGGTTTTTCTTTTTGTTAGTTAGTATGTATTTATTAGTATTTTACAATGTATATTTTAATGTTTACGATGTACATTTACTTATGCATATTTTATTCTTATTATGTATTCCTATAAAAATGTTCTTTCATAGATCTACAAGAACACCTTCATAAATCACAAATCTAAGTATATGATTCATGATCATAAATTGTATTGAAAATAATATATCCCTTAATCAATTGATGATTATGAAATAAGGGA
>MNCI01028925.1:33923-109732 GCA_015680685.1 Gnetum montanum | reverse complement strand
TGGGCATGGTATGTCTATGATGGCATGACATGTGATTTATCCATGAAATTTATATAACTTAAATTTTAACTTGGTTCTTTCTTAGATTAAAGGGGAGAAATGTAGATGAGTCACATGGGTCTTTGAGGTAGAAAAGAGAGGGTAGCTAGGTCACATGGGTTGTGGGTAGATGAACTAGACAATAAGCCTTTAAGTACCACATACTTCCTTAAACCAAAGCATTCTTGGCATCTTAGCTCTTGGGTTAGAGGGTTGCTAGGTTTTAGGAGTGTGATGAACTTGTTGGTCTAGGGATCATGTGCAAAGACTCAAGTAACAAAAGCTAGGAACATTTTGGATGAGTAATCTTGGTCCCCTTTTCATGGTTGTTTTAGTTCACCAAGTTTTGCATAGATCAACATTGGGTTTTATTTTAATTGATGGAAAATATTGTAGATCTAGCATATTTGGGATGGGTATTATTGCCATGTTCTAAATATAAATTTTCATTGTTGTATTTGTTTATTTTTCCTAATTTAAATTACTTCCTATGAATTTTTCCTTTTGAGGACTTAGGATGATTCACATATGGCTTAGTAAAATGCTGATATCTCTCTTTGTATNTTTTTTAAGCAATTATCTACAACATTTATGGAAAAATTAAATAGTAATTTGCTGTAGATAAGGCACTACATGTTGTTTTTCAATGCTACCCAAAATATCAACAATTTCAGTAGGGTCTAGAGTTAAGGAAATATATCTATTTTGATTATGTATTTGATTATAAAATTTTAATATAATACTTACAACATATATATCATCTAGATTCAAGTGGAAGTACTCAAAAAATTAGCATGTCTAGTTAGAGTTATGATTCCATCCTTGGGGGTTGTTTGAATTTGTCTAAAATTATGAAGAAATCTATTATAGAGATTCATCAGTTAATAATGCCTTATCTGTGCCTCAATTTCTTTTGAAATTTTTATGAGTCTTAGATGTATGTGTTATATTTCCAACCGAAGTGAAAGGAGTTAAAAAATGATTTTTTGATAGAAGTATATGAGATTTACTGTTAGTCACTCATTATGTCTCTATTTTTGATTATCTTTAATGTTGGACTGATATCTATTACTGTGAATCTATAATTAGTTAAATATTTTTACAATAACTAAGTATGGATATTAGATTTCATTTGAATCATTAATTAAGAGGAAATTCATAGGGATGTGTGAGTTATGGGATTTTTATTGTGGTTGTTCAATTTTCTAATTATTAATTATAGTGAAGTTGTTGGGAGACGTGTATTATTTCTTAATTCTAATCCTTCACATTGCTATATCTCTTTTGAAGTTATTATTGGATATTAACCATTACAAATTAATAAAAGGGCATGATTTTTAATTAATTGTGAATCTTTAAATATTTGGGACTTGTATTTATTGAGCTTGGTCTTGTGATTGGGTGTTGAAATCTTGGAGGATTTGGATCTCTTGAATTGAATTTTGTTGGATTCCTAGATCATTGGATATGTTGGGACATGATAGATTATTGATCTTGGAATTATTGTGGAATATATCAGATTTTTTGAATTTTGGATGACATGTTGAATTGATGGTCCTTTTATTGGCTTATGTAAAAATGATGTTGAGTCCCTTCATTATGAATGTTGATTTTCCATCTTTTGATGATTGTGAGATGGTTAGATGATGTCATGGTTTGATTATTTGCTATGTGTTTGGATGATGGATCTAGCACTGAGTCTGCGGCTAGTTGGAGATGAGGCTCCTTGAAGTTGATTTTTTTATTAACCCACACTATTAATACACCAGTGTGGCTCTTGCTACAGGCTCCATCTAGTAAGAGAGGGTGATTCATGGCTCATTGGTTTTGTTTGGTTCCTCCATAACACTAGAGATGGGTATTCATAGGGATACCTTTAGCACTGGCATGTTTAGGAACCTTTGTGGGGATCCATAGGGATCACCTTGGTTTGAATCTTGGTAGGAATCCATAGGGACCACCTTGATTCATTAAGACTAATAATAAATTCATGTGCATGGTAATTTGATATTTTGTTGAAAACTTTGATTTGAAAATTTAAAAGTATTCATGACAACTTGATATACATTGACACTAGGTACAGTGTGTGCTAGCCTCTTTGTTTGTTCATTTGATGGGTGGAGTGGATGGATGTTGTTTTTGGACCATTGCGATAGTCAAATGGGTTGATCTCATACTTGTTGGATAATTGTTTGGAATTGGGATTTTGGCATGGTTTTGGATCGTTGTGATGGTCAAATGCATTGATTCCTTGTTGGATAATTGTTTGGCATTGGGCTTTTAGTTCCATATTGATAGATGATCTTGGATGTTTGTGGTAGTTGTGTGTTTAGATATTCTTTGCATTGATAGATTTATGACATTGGATTTTTGGCATGTTTGCAATGAATGATCTTAGATGTTATAGTGGTTGTATATTTGGATATGGTTTGCATTGATTGTTTGCAAGTTGACATGCCCTACCTAGTCCCCATGAGACCTATCTTTGATTTAGCCAGAAGATGGTGCCAAGTTTACTCACTCAACAAGAGCTAATATTTTTGTTTTATGTATAGATATTTTTCACTAGGAAGAGCATGGAGTACATGTGGTACTTTGGAGATGTTCATAACATAAGATGAAATTATATGCTATTTGGAATTATGATTACTATTTCATAAGTAGATGTATATTAATTTGATTTACATGCTTAGTATTTTATAGCATGCTTTCTATGGATTATGAATTATGTAGTGTTAAGGAGAACTTATCATATTTCTTTATGTAATATGTTTCAGATGAGATCATTCTGGAATTTATGATGTCATTGATGTAAGATTTCTTTTAGTGGATGCTTACAATTTAAATCTTTATAACTTGTGTATATATATTCACCTTAATATTAAAAGATATAATTTGTTTCCATTATCTTGTTATTTAATCTCTTCATCCTGTTTTTCATGGCTTTAACCATACTTCCTTTTGCTACAGTAGAAAGAATCAATTTCATTAGTCTGCCATGATCAACCTATGTTATCCATGTTTACCCCATGTAATACTCTTCATCCTAAGGATAGGAAGGAGGATGTTACATGCAGATTTTTGGAAGGCAAAAAATGATTGGAATTTGTAGTCACTAGACCCTTCCTAAAGCTCGCTTTACATAAACTACTACCCACTGCAATTAGCACTATGCCATAGTCCATACCAAAAGGCATTCAAACCTTCCGAAAGGCAAAACAATGGAGGTAATTTGTGACAACAGGAAGGTACATATTCTTCTGGAAGCTAGGTTTACATGGACTGTGAGCCACTACAATCAACACTATCTTGTAGTTCACACTAGAAGGGATTCAAATCTTTCAAAAGGCAAAAAATGGTTAGAATTTGCGAGCATCAAACCCTTTTGTAAGCCAACTTTACATGGATTGCTAGGCACTATGAACAACACTGTCCTAGTCCACATTAGAAGGCATTTAGATCCAATGGAAGGTGAAAAATGGTTGGAATTTGTGGCCAATAGAAGGCATGTACCCTTCTGAAAGCTAGCTTTACATGGACTATGAGCCACTATGAATAGCATTGTTCTATAGTCCACACCAAAAAGCATTCAAACCTTCTAGAAGGAAAAAAATGGTTGAAATTTTCAACCACCAAAAGGCATTCAAACCTTCGAAGAGTCAAAAAATGGTTGGAATTTGTGGCAAACATAAGGCACATACCCTTCTACTTGCTAACTTTACGTGGATTGCAAATCATTGTGATTAGCACTATCATGTAGTCTACACTGGAAGACATGTAGACCTTCCAATAGACAAAAAATGATTGGAATTTTTGACCATCAGAAGGTACATACCCTTCTAGAAGCTAGCTTTACGTGGACTATAAACCAATGCGATCAACACTGTTGTGCAGTTTACACTAGAAGACATGCAGACCTTTTGGTAGGCAAAAAATGATTTGAATTTTCAGCCTCTAGAAAGTACATACCCTTTTGAAAGCTAGCTTTATGTGGATTACAAGCCACTTCGATGAGCATTGTCGCATAGTCCACTCCAAAAGACACATAGACCTTCTAGTAAGCAGAAAATGATTGAAATTGTTGACCACCTGAAGGTACATACCCTTCCGAAAGTTAGCTTTATGTGGACTATAGGCCACTACAATTAGAACAGTTTTGCAATCCACACTAGAAGGTAGATTTCAAGGTAGATTTTGTCTACTGGGAGGAATGTCACCTTCCAATAGCAGGATCAAGATATGACTCATTGCAGGTCTTAGGGTTTTTGGGTCATAGGAAGATGCAATCAGGAGCCATAACCTACATGGTCTATAACATAATTATAGATGCACATTAACATGAAACACATCCTTATACATCCATGGACGTTATGACTCATTACATACACATGGTTGCAACAACGATATCATAGGCTTTTTAGCTGGTTAGAGAGAACAACCATAACCATGTCGACTTTGCCACTACTCACAATTATTGACAATTCCCTATTTTCTTCTTCAGGATGGTTACCGACACATGGCAAGATTCACAATGCTTCATTCCGCCATGTATGAGTAACAATGTGAGGAGGCCTTCATTCCGCAAAGGAAAAAGTGAATTAAAAACAAAGGCGATGGAACACTGAGGAGCTCGCCCTTGCTGCCTGCCTACACCAATATCTGGTTCAACTTGGAACTCGGATGGAAGGAAGGAAAGGGCCACTCGCAGCGTGTGTGACCCATGTGTTCCGCAGTAGGATCACATTTGGCCTAACTCTTGGTACTATGTTGCCCACGGCCGCTACAATAATTTACAAAATCGTAGTTACGGGTGTTGGCCGCTGTGTGCAGTCGATCGGTGTTGTATTTTGACCTTTATTTTTTACAGCAGAGTATGGATACTAACCAGCTATAAATGTAAGTTGCCAAATACCAAAACATGGTAAATAAATTGCAATTCAGCGGTCATGCTATGTCCCAACGAAAGCGCTCAACAACATCTCGTGTAAGCAACGGCATATTCAATGCTATTTGAGAGGTATTCCTGTGTTGGTTCTCTCGCTCCATCCCTCCTCCCTCATGGGCACTCACCCTCGGTTACGTCCAAAGTCATATTATCGTATTGGTATTGGTAATTAAATTAAATGATCAATGAAAAGCCTAGTTCAGTGGCAGTAGTTGGGAATCCACTATGTCCTCGCTAGGCTACCCCTCCCTGATGCTATGAATAGGCTGCGGGAAGAGAACAATGAGCGAGCACACCGCAGATGCCTGTATTTAGTTGGCAGCGTGATTAAAGGCTACGGCATTCAACCCCCCGACATCGAATCGCATCTGCGCACATCCATAATCAATGGCGGACTGTCTATTTGTTTGTCTTGCAGCGAAAGGCGAGAGTTGAAAGCCATCTTAATACTTGGCCCTGCAGCTGCCTAATTCCCACGGAATCAATCAATCCATTGCTATGGGCATCTTTACTTCTCTCATAATTCTGTTGCAATTTATTGGAGCTAAAAAATTGTCTTGGGCCCTGGTCCAAGACCAAAAGAGGAGAGAAGGGTAAGAAACATGTCGCACAAGTTGGGAGTACGAGCAAAGTGAAGGCAACATCCGTTGACATAAGCTCAGATATTCTCTTTGATTACAATCACTATCTTTTTTGTAATTGTATGGTACAATAGTTATGTAAAAAATCTCATTGTTAAGTATGTCACGGCAAATATTTGAAATATAGTCAAGGTAACACTATTGTTCATCTTCGTCATTTTACTATTGTTAAAAATAAAAATGGAAAACTCTTAATTTTGTTGCATGACATGTTAATAGCAAGAAGCGACATAGATGAAATTGAGTTGAAATAACTTTTTTCTTCTCACGTTGGGATGAAAGATCTTGGTGCTCTTAAAAGGATTTTGGGCATGGAAATTAAAAACAACAAAGATAAAAACAAACTTTGGGTTGGACAATCTTCATATGTGCAAAATATCTTAAAAACATATAATATGCAAAATTGTAACCTTGTGGCAACATCTTGTGAAACTGCTTGAGTTGAACAATGCCCCAAGACAGATGATGAAAAAGAGCTCATAATAAAAATTTCATATGCTAGTGCTGTCCGCAATTTGATGTATGTAATGGTCACTACTAGACCTGATATTGCAGACATTGCTGGAAAACTCAACAGGTATACCTCTAATCTAGGGAAACAACACTAGATTATTGTAAAACAAGTTTTTTGATATCTTTGTGGTACTATGAACTTTGGTATTTTTTATCAAAATGATTCGTCCATTCTACATGATTATGTATGTGAATGCTAATTGGGGTGGGTATTTAAACAATAGAAATCAACCAGTGGATATGTGTTTAATATCTTTAGTGATGCTATCTTTTGAAAAAGCCAATTACATTCTTGTGTAGTTCAGTTTATTATTGAAGTAGAATATGTTGTTGCAAACTTAGCTAATCGAGAAATAACATGGTTTAAAAATTGTGAAAATTGGTTGTGATAACCAAAGTGCAATTTATGTATCCAAGAATCCCACTTTCGAGAGTAGGAAAAAGCATATAAGAATATAGTATTACTATATTCAAGAGCAGATAAATAACAAATAATTTTTCTTGAAAAAATTAAGATAGAAGAGAATTTTGTTTAAATCATGACAATCTTTATTTGCTTAAAAATTATTATGGTGTGGAATAGTTGTTGGTGTCATAAAAGGTGATATCATTTAAGGTTTGGATCAAGCTTCATGGCAACTTTGCCTTTAAGAGGGAGAATTGTGAGTGAAGTGAAGGCAATGTTCACATAAGCTCATATATTGTCATCTCTTTGATTACAAACACTATCTTTTTAGTAAGTGTATGGTATAATAGTTATGTTGTAATAAACTACAATGTTAAGTATTTAATTGCAAATGTTTTAAATATAGTCAATGTAAAACTATTGTTCATCTCCATCATTTTACTACTCGTAATATCCATATTAGATATAGTTTACATCTGGCATCCCATGCTATAAATATGGTTACAAGGAAGCTTTCAAGGTAGTGTGTTTGGCTCTCATTCATATGCCTTCTTCTTTTTCATTCTTTGTTGTTGATTGTGTTTCAAAAATTCTCTCTTGGCTAACATAAAGAGATTTTCCCTAAATATATTATTGTGTTTTTTTTATTTACTTTTTTGATTATCACGAACAATCTATAAAAACTACAGTGAGATGGATTAAAGCTGAAACACATCCCGATTGTCATTTCCTAGCTTGCGCGCACTTTGGAAAGAATCAAAGACGTGACAGGCAATTGCTTCATATGTCAAACTTGTGTATGGATTTGAACGGCTGGTCCATTGCCTTTGGCGACCAAATGCTGACAATAAACAATAATAAAAATAATACGACGACAGCATACCCCTTTACTCGGTTCTGTATGTATGCAGACCTGGCCTGACGCTACGCCAACGATTCTGGCACTTGTTCTGATTTTTGCCCGGCCAGCTTTTGCTTTCCCATCTCTCTCGGTCTGGGTGGGCTTATGCCGGCTCTATGTTTCTTAGAAGAAAAGGCAAAAAACAGGATAAGAATGCCTTCTCTTTCAAAACGGGACAATGTATGAAATAATGGCGTGCGTTGGCGTGGCTTGGCAGGCCAGGCCGGATTCCTTACTGGCCATCCATCCATTCATCCGTCCACTTCGATTTCGAGGCCACCCCATCCACAACGGTACAGCACAAGACTGCCATGAATGCTCCCTGACGATGAATGGGCAGCTCCACTAACATAACCATGCCCATTTCCTAATTTCCGGTCAAACTGCAACAGCGTGCGTGAGCATAAGCAAAAGCACAAGCACGTTTCCTAGAGAGTTCAACTTCCACACTGGTCTGTCGCCGAGCAGGGCAGGGCAATGCAGGCCCGGGCCAGGCCAGGCCAGGCCACTATAGTGGTTATGGTATCCCAAGCAGCTGCACGCATGGAAGCGTCTGGTCCAGCATTTTTAAATTCAAAAACTGCTGCTCACATGAGCGTTTCCAACCATACACGAGTATTCGTGGAATTTGTTTACTTGGCAGTTGCCAGATGATCTAATGAACTCCGATCTCTGGCTAGGCGACGTTTTTTTGACTAAGCAAATTAGTGATCGTGGATAGGATCCTACATTATCACCAACAACAACAGCATATTTGCTTTTCAGACGCAAGCAGCATGCCGAGAAGAAGAAGAATCTAACACCAGAGGCTTAGGCTTTGCAAAGCCTTCCTTGAAAAACCGGTGTCCAATCTCCAAAGCCTTGAGTCGTCAGTGCTTTGGGGTTATCAATTATCGATTATTCTATTCTAGTAGAGCTTGTCTACCCTTCCTTTGGGAATTTTGCACGAACGTGTGAACATTTGTCATCACATGAAAACATGGCCATGTAAATAGACGTGCACAGAGATTCGTCGCAAACGCACGTCAAGAGATTCGATTTTCATCACCGATTAATCTCATTTACCTACGATTTTCGTTAACCTAGGAATGTTCTCATGAATAACTCTGTCTACGCATTATCTATTCAAACTTACGTGAGTAAGAAGATTTCACGTGAATCCCTCCTTCGAAGCTTCTTTTCCATGCGTGTATAGCTCCGAGAGGGTACGTCTTAATAAATATTAAATAAACATTGACAAAAGCCAAAACAAACAAAGAAACTTAAAAGAAAATAAATACATCCGATTAGTGCAACGTGTGAACCGTTTTCGTTTGGGTTCATGGTTTTACGTGGTCCAGCACCATGATTTTACCAACAGAAACCAAAGATTCAAGGGAACCAAAAAAGAAAAAAAGAACAGAAAATCAACTATTTTCCTCTTGAAAATTTTTCCTTAGGAAAGAAAGAAACTTCTGAACAAGATATCAGTGGTTATCTACAATGTAATAGTTATACACAAAATCAGGGAAGAAGCTCCAAAAACTCAAATTTCCAACGAGAAAGAAGCAGCATCGCCATGACCCAGAAATGGCAGCAAACCAACTCACGAGGGAACCAGGATTTCATGACATGTAAATCTGAACTCTGGCGTCTTTGATAGAATGGCAAATGGGGCAGTTATGAATGCGACTCTCGCGCTCTTTGCAGAGGCAGAGATGGCGGCATGGAAACAGCAGAAATGCAAATGTCATTGCAGCCACAAACTCTGCGCAGCAGATGCGTTGCTGCTTCAACTGCTTATTCTCAAGCAACATTCGGACATGCACCTGCGTTTCAGGCAAGACGGAACCGTCATTTCAACACGATTGCGCATCGTCCGCCTCGCTGTCGCCGACACCTTCCCTGCAATGCTCCTTGCACTGTGCCACGACCTGTTCCAGACTGACGCGCAGCGAGCTCACCATGGCTTCGTTTTCCTGCGCCATTGTCTGCCACAGGCTCTGGTCCATTGCCAGTTGCTTCAGTTTCTCTTCCATTTCTGCATTTCTTCTGACGGCATTCTCCATTTCTGTTTCATTCTCTCTGAGTTTCGCATCATTCTCTATGAGGTTGGTAGCCTGAAACGATTTTTTAAGCAGTTTCATTTTGCTCTATGACTATTACCCTGTATCCTTTCATTCATATTATTTCCAACAAGCCAATAATCAACACAAGATGATAATTTTGACCACCTTTCCCAACAAACTACTTAAGTACATGCACTTGTAGTGAGAACTCCCCCGGATTGGATTACTACATGGACCAATGAACAGTAATAGCAAACTCGTTTTTAAGTAAATATAGCTACTGGTAAGTAGAAACGTGGTTATACATCATCCCGTTATTACCAGTGGGAAACCATTACACGTTTTTAGGTCTTAATTGGTACATGGACCATTGATTGGTGTGAACTTAGCTATACATTTTCTAGTATTAACTAGATGGATCAATAAACAGTAATAGCAAACTCCTTTTAAGTTTTAATATATACAAGTACTAGTAAGTAAAAACATGGCTATACATCATCCCATTATTACAAGTGGGAAACCCATATATGTTTTTAGGTCCTAATTGGTACATGGACCAATGATTAGTGTGAGCTTGGCTACACATTTTCTAGTCTTACTACATGGACCAACAAGTAGTGGGAATGCACCCAATACATGGACCCATGAATAATAGGAGCCATGTGATAAATATAAGTCATTTGGTTGATGATAACTATTATAATGTTACTGCAAAAAGGATGTATGATTTGTTTTTATGCTCCATTTGGTGTTTTGTCAATTTGTAGAGTTTATCTTTATTTTTCGTGAAAATATAATATCTATCCAATAAATTGTATGTTTCTGTAGACACATAATAAAGCTTCATTTGATTTCATAAGCCTAAGTTGCTAATTACTATATGGACCAATGAGTAATGGAAATACTATTTTAACTCTAAATTGGATGATGATTTAGTTGTGTTTTTTTAAGGCAAGGAAACTCCAAGCTACTACTAGATGAGTGTCCTAGTGGAGGCTAAAATCCAACGCATAGTCTCCCAACCAAGAAATAAATGTCTTGATCATTGTGCTACACCCTTGGGTACTATGATTATTAGGTAAACCTATGAACAATAGAAAATAGTGTGTTGAGTTAAGAATAACAAGTATTTTGCATCCTTATATAGCTTCGAAGTAACATGCTAGGCCATGTAATAAGAATTTGTAGGAAGTAGGAAGGATAACTATGAGATAATATAGCTTAAAAGATCAATAAGACAGATGCCTTTGGGCTGTAGTTGGCTATCTAAAAATGGATTATTGCAAATTCCAATAAGATAGCACAATTTATAATCTAAATGTTACCTTATCATCCACTTGTTTATCCTATGCAATATAATCTGAGCCAAAGGCCACTTTGGTTGTGAGAGTCTTTGAATGTTCAATCCTTCCCCTTTATGTTTTTAAATTAAATTTTTATTTGGTTATATATGGTTCCAGGAAGATGAATTGGCAATTTATTTATGCATTTTCTTCTGAATTTAGTTTCACCTTCAAAGATGTAATGTTGTAAGATTGGTAAATTTGTAAGTTTAACATTTTATAGGATATACCGAGTTGGATTTGCATAGACAAGATGACTCAACCAAACATGCCCTTTAGGCTAGTGCTTTGTGGCTTTTGACTAAGCACCATAGGCAAAATCAGAAGACAAATAAATAAAAGGTACAAGACTAGCAGCAAAGACACACCCTTTAGGCTAGTGCTGGGTGGCTTTTGAACCACCATAGGCAAAATCAAAAGACAAATAAATAAAAGGTATAGGACTAGCAACAAAAATTTCTTAATGTTTTTGAGTCTTATTCATTTAATAATATAGAGCTGAAAAGTTAAAACCAGAGAACCGTTAACGAAAACTGTAACCAGAAAACAAAGCGTAGATGCCAACGTCACTAACGTTGGGGGAACGAATGGTAAAAGAAGAGAGCCTGACCGTAAAAGGATTGCTTTGGTGCTAAGATTAAATTTGAAGGATTTATACCACATTGCGCCACGCCGACATTATGGTACATATTTGCCTAATCTGTTTGAATTTGCTAGAGCTGGTATACCTCTATCATGCATGTTAGCAAAGGTTAAAACATAAACAATACTTACTAAAATTACTATCATAAATTAGGATAAATTTGTTTTATAGATCAGAGGGATTTTGTTTTGGTTTTCTGTTTTTGTTCATTTTCCTTTTTCCATTTTAGTTACAACAATATTCAGTGATGTTTATGTATAATTAAGAATTCATAAAAATATTAATAATTTAAAAAATTGAAGATAGTCATATTGACTAATTACATATAAGCTTTGAGATTCCTAAGGACTGTGTGTTTCTAATTTCATACTATGTGACTATATCTACTTAAACATTTATAGCCAATATAATTTGTGTATCAATATAATACCTATTAAACTAGAATATGTGACTTGCAAACCATCACCTGCATGCTATACTCCAGTGAGCAATGTCTCATGATAAGTACTATTATAATTTCATTGCCATATACTCAAAAAATCAATATAAATTAAAATATAGTATAATAATAAAACTTCAAGAAAGGTAATTGCATATTTGAATGAAGTTTCAAAAGGCACTATTTAATTTTTACCATTCATTAATCAAAGAACATATGCTTTAAAAATGCAGTTGCTTACACATATGGTTTAAAAGTGCCATTTCAAAACTGTATGCTAGGTGCTAAAAAATTGCATAAGTGCTCCTTCAACGTTAAAAATAGCTTTTTGAATTATAGCAATTTGATCAAGTAAATTTATTAGCTGGGAAATTGATTCTAATTATTGTGTATCCTTTTTCTCTTTAAGAAATTAAAAACAAATAACCAATGAACTCTCATTTGAGTTTAATTATTCTAATTATAATTTATCTCTTCTAACTTCAGCAATCAAATCAACACAAAAACCCAAAATCAATGAATTTTCATGTATGCTCAATGTAGATAATAGGCAATTAAAATTCCATTATTCATGTGCAAAAATGTTTTTCTAGCAACTTTATAAATATGTAGAAGGCCTTCAAGCATAAAATGAATTTCATAAATAAAAGCCCTAGGCTAAGACCTTTAAACCCAAAATACCAAACTAAATATCATCCATTAAATAATGGACAAGCCTTGTGAGCTCTTCAATTTCTATTTCAAAAGCTAATGTACTGCTAGGTTTAGAATAAGGATAACATCTAACACTCTCCAATAAGTGTCATTAGATTGGATAGGTTTTACCATTATCATCAAATTACTAGTCATGACATTAATTTTTTCTTATCATTAAAAGATGACCTCTAGAAGATGACTAACCATGGACAGTTAGTATTGAATGAGCCCAACTCTCCAAGCGCCAACTATAACCCTTATATTTTAGCATCATTCATAAAAACCAAATGGTCTAATCCTCATAGAGAATTGTTTGTCATCAAGGTACCACCACAGTCCTAGAAACAAATCCTAGAAAACCCTTTTTCATTAGGGGTACTACCATCTTCAACCCCTAAAAAGCCTTTCATCATATATGGTCCCCCTTTGGTGGCATCAACTTCATAACCAATATCACAAGTTAACAATCCTTAAAAGCCTAAGGAACCATTTGTTATTCAAGTCCCTCCACCTTCGATAAGCAAAATGATAACAACCCATGATCAAAGCCCACCTATCATGGCCAACAACTTAGTGGTTAGCAAGAAATCATCACCACAATGATGGCAAAAACCATCTGTCACCAAACAAACAACTAACCCACCAGGGTCTACACCAAGACTAGCTATATCCATGGGCAATGGGCTCAAGGCACATACATCAAAACATGAGCCAAAAAGTCTAGGAATGATGGAAGAAATTAAAACCATCAAGACTGAAACATTACACACAAAGGGAACTAGTTTTCTCAAAATGATGAAATAAGTCAAACAATCCCTCAAACAAAAGAATACATCATCAAACTTGTACGACTTGGTCATGACCTCTCTTTCTTATAGAGATGCAGTAGCTCAAGTGTTGACTTCTATTCTTGTGAGTGGATATATGCCTACCAACAAATAGTTGATTCACTCTATCCTTGAGAAAGCTTTACTTAGGAAAAATAGACATTAACCCATGCTTAATTTTGATGATAATGAAGTGAAAACTAACTCTCAAAATGGAGAACTTCTATCCACTCCTCTCCTCATCACTGTACATATTGGCAAATACAAGGTTCATTGTGTTCATGTGGATGATGGGGTGGCAACTAATGTGGTACCATTTTCCATTGTGGACAAACTAGGCTTAATTGAGAACATCCAAGAAACTACTACCTTAGCACTCAAGTCATTTAATGGGTTATGATAGTAGTGAAAGGTTATACCTTCTTGGATTTTGTTGCTAGTAAGCAATTCCCTATATTCGTAAACTTCCTAGTGGTCGAAGAGACACCTAGTTTCAACTTGATCTTAGGAAGGTCATGGTTGGCTAAACTTCATGTCTCTCATCTCCTATACATTAGGAGATTCACTTGCCATATGAGGATGGTGAAATTATCATTCGTAGGGACAATGTGTCACTACCTTCAATTAACTATGTCAACATTAACTGAGGTTAAAATGTGGAGTTTCAAGAACAGATTCCTAAAACTTAAGCTAGGGTCAATACGAAGAGTAAAAATAGGAATAGTAACAAAAATTAGGCTAAAGTCACCAAACCTACAACATTAAGAAATCAACAAAAATACCTATCAATTGCCATATCAAAGAAGATGCATGATGAGAGAAAGATCATGGAGTAGAAGCCCTTTGATTTATCAGGGGTCAAGTAACAAATGCATCGTAAATATATTATCCCTTCTTTTGCTAATGAAAGTTTATTTACCTTTGCAACCCTGTATTAGGTTTCATTGCTTATTCTATCCTTATACACTCTTTTTAGAGCATCCCATACTTGCTAGAAAAGTGTGGTCATGGCTTGCCAAGGCCCAAAACTAGTAACATATGGCCTACTAAGACCTAAAACTGGCAATACCATGGCCTTCTAAGGGCTAAAACTAGCAACAACCTAGCTTTCCAAGGCCTAAAATTAGCAATAGCCCAAATTTCTAAGGTCTTAAACTAGTGGCCTACCAAAGCCATAAACTAGCAATGCATTTGTAACCCTTTTCTCTTCCTTATCTTTATTACAACCATTATACCATGGTTTTTTCTTCACTTTGTTTTACTTGATGGCCTTAGATTTATATTTTACCAATCAATTTCTTATAGACTTGCATTTTAACCAATATAGCAATATTAGACAAAATAAGATACATAAAAATAAAAATTCTCCAAAAAATATATAGATGACATTTTAAAAACCATTATAACCAAGGTGTCCAAAGTCCACAAGCCATGGTCACACTGTGACAATAACAAATGAGAATAATTAATGTCCAATAGTCATAGTTGGACTCTATAATAGATATTGAAAAAGAAAGAATACATGGTCTTTATGGCCATTATAGCCAAGTAAAAATAGTTACAATAATGATTCAACTAAAATAACAAAATAGGACCCTTTAGTGATGAAAACATGGTCATGGGAAGCATATAATTGTCATCACCAATGTCAACACTAATTGTCATCATAGCTTGTGGATAGTGAACAAAAAAAATGATGAACATTAGAACATGCTAATATCGAAATCAAAATTACAACATAATAAAAACCAAAAGTCAACATGTTGATATTTTTACAAAAAAAATAAGCAAAGAACAAGTAGCCTATTAATATTAATGGCAATCTCATAGTTCACATGTGTGAAAATTACAACAATTTAATTCCTAGAATTGAAACTATGAGAATGAGCATGTACCAAATCTTATCACATAATTAACAATGCAATAATGGTTGTAGAAATCCTAACTTGAATTCAATAAAATTTTGACTAGAAATCCTAGTTTACAGTGAAATAGCTATAGTAAAACCCTAGAAAAGTTAAATACAAATTTTTTAAAAATTCAAAAAGCTACTGAAAACTAGCATACAACATGTAAATAACTATTAGAAGCTTAAAACACTAACAATAAAACTCAAAAATTGAACCAATCATGTGCTTGTAGAATTAGAGTATCTACAAGCTTCTCTTTAAGCTACTAGAATGTCTTTTCACATTCCTTGGTCTATAAGAATGGAGCATCTTTCTTTGTGATCTCAACCAATGATTTTGAGTAATTCTCTTTGAACCATGAGTAGTAGCTAGTGTGTCGAAGGAATGACTGAACACTTTAATGGTTTCCAGTTGGCAAGTTATTCCTTAGATTACATCAATATTTTTAAGGTCCACCTCAATCTTTGTTTGAGAAATTCTATGCCTAAACACAATGCCCTCTTGGACCATGAGATGGCTCTTTTACCAATTGAGACAAAGATTAGTCTCCATGCACCTTCTAAGCACTTGCTCAAGGTGGTCTAAGGCTTACTTGAATATAGCACCATAGGTGGAGAAGTCATCCATGAAGACTTTCACCTCGTTACCAATTTGATACTAGAAAATACTTAAGACAAGGTATTGAAAAATTACAAGGCATTACATAGACCAAAGAGCATCTTATGATATGCAAAAGTTCCTCAGGGATTTATGAATGTTATTTTGGCTTGATCCTTAAGCGTAATCTAAATTTGGTTATTGCCACTATAACTATCTATGAAGCTATAATATCAATGCCTAGAAATAGTGTCCAACACCTAGTACACCAATGGAAATGAAAAATGATCTTTGAATGTCATCATGTTCAACAACCTAAAATCAATACAGACCTGCCACTTGCCATCCTTCTTTGGCATAATTACAAGTGGGCTAACCCAATTGCTATCCACAATTGGATAGATAAATCCTACCTTGAGGAGTTGTTCAATTTTCTCTTTGATCATCTATTTCAATTTGGGATTCAATCACCATTGTGGTTGCCTCTTTGGCTTCATCACCAAATTGGTATAGATGCGATGTTGGCATATCCTAGGATCAATCCCTATGAGTTGAAGATATGACAAAGCAAAGGCTATTGACCATTTCTTGACCACCTTTAATAACATTCTTTTCTATTCTGGAACAAGGTTAACATTGCTTATTACCAACTTACCATTTTTCAAAAATGCATATTCCATGCTGATAGGTAGAGTTTTTAACTCTAAGAGCTCCTATTTAAAACTATCAGGGATTTCAAACTCTCTCCAGTTGGTATCATCACGTTCATCATTGAAGAGTTGGTGATGAACTTACTTTAGTTCATTCATGCCTTCAACATAGACACATGTTAAGCTCTTAGTAGGTTCCATGCAAAGTGGGTTGCTCTCAGAATCAACTATCAATGATTGGGTGTCCTCCTATTTTTCAGTTGTTGTTTATAGACACTTTTGAATTTTGGATTCATCTACACACTTTTTGCTTGCATGGATTTACGTTCTTTTAATACACTAGAGTTTTTGCACATAGTTGCACCTTATATCGTTGTACGTGATGCATGGAACTTGCTTCTTCTCTATCTTTCCAAATGCATTTTCCTTGGAAATGGTTAGGGAAAGATCTCTTATACCCATTTTTGCATCAATACCAATCCCTTCTCATAATGATTGGGAATTCCCCCTTGTGATTGTCAACTTTGATTACTAGCAAATCAGTAAGATATGACCACCCATAGATAATGGTCATAATGTCCTCTACTAGTTCCAAAGGAACAATGATGGACTGATTTTCCAATTCAAAATAAATGTTGCTATTCCTGAGAGGAGGTAGGTTCCAAGCATTATACAGTTCATGGAAAATCAAATTAACTCCAGAACCTAAGTTAAGAAGAGCCTTGCATGGCTTATTCCCAACAATCTATAAATAGATTAGAGGACTTCTAGGATTAGCTCTTTTCCTAGGAAGGTTGCCAACCTTGATTCAATCAGATACAACATGGGTTAACATAACTATGCAAATCTTGGGAGGTGTTTGGTTTGAAAGGCTATCAAAATGAATAGTTGCAAAGAACGAAGAAGATACTGGGAAACTAGATACATAAGTAAGGACTTAGTAGGGCTATTGGTTTGGAAGAATGGTGAATTATAGGATCTAGGTTCTAAACCACTTAGCTAAGGAGCTAATTGTAGGTTAACAGCCCTAGTAGGGTTACGTTGCTACTGTTGCATGGGAATCTCACTATGCCTAGATGGAGTAGGTGGTAATTGGATTGAGGGTGAAGGAGCATGTGTTGAAGAATAAAGAGAGTGAAAAGGATATGAGGTTTCCCCTCTAGTAGATGGAGAATGAGTTCTATAATACATTGGAGGGTAGTAGTTAGGCTAAAATTAAGTGTGACTAGAAGAGTCATGTAAAGATATTAGTTGCTAAACATAGTACCCATATGGATCTAGCTATTTGTAAGGGTACTGCTACCTTGGTGGTGGCATCCTCCATGATTGTGAATGCTTCCACTACTAATACTGCTCATATAGTTGTGATGGAGCTCCACTTAGATAATAGGCCTATTGTTATTGGTGAAATTACCTTAGGTTTTCTTATGAATAAGGAAACCTTTTGAGTGCTTACCTTTGAGCTCGTTTAAGATTTAGAGCATATACCTCAGACTCCTGTAAGTGTGACACAATAGGGTAACATCCCTTAGGATGTTAATATTGGCATATGTCACACCCACAATTGTCATCTAATTTTGGCTCCACAACCTCTTTTACTACTATAGCCTTACCTTTATCCCTTTGGTAGGTACATTTAGCTTCTTTCCTTCTCTTATAGTCATGATCACTACACTATTCTTTAGATTTTTCCATAATTTTTAGAGCTAGTTAAAATTTTTCATCCAAATATTTTCACATTTTATCAACCTTAGCCAAACTTTTAGATACATATTTTGAATTGGTAAGGCTTTTCATTGCACTACCTCATCAAGTGGTGCTTCCCCTTCATTGTCATAAAATCGTATCTCTATTTTTTTGGTGGAAGGATCATAATTATACTCCTTAGCTCATTTCCATTTTATCAGCTCATCTTCTTCTTTTGCAACTTAATCAATTAGCCTTTGAATCTAATGGGCTCTTAGCTCTAACTGTCCCCCTTGGGCATAGATTCCAAGTGTTCTTCTTATTTCAGATTGAAACCCATCTATAATATGCAAAGTTGATGCTATTTAGAATAACCATGGCTAGGACATCTATGAAAAAGGGAATAATACCTAGCCATGGATGTGTTCAAGGATTCATGTGTTTCTTATTACTAGCCTTGGATTTTCTTTTTCAAATTGGACATTTTTGAGTACATCTGATATTTGTCATTAAATAGCTCAAACATCATACTCCATCTGTGAATTAATTCCAACTCTAAGAACTAGTACCAACTTTTAGCTTCTTTAATGAGTGTTTTAGGAAATAGCTTAAGTTTCTTGCAATAATTTTCTATGTTCTACAAGGCACAGGCATTGTGAAAGGCTTGAAGATGGATATGTGGATCTAAGTTATATACCCTCTTAAATCTAGGGATACTGTTCATGTCCAACTACTTGATTCTACTATCTTTGATATGCCTATTTGGGATCCTTACTGCCTTTATGATGTTTAGCATGGTTTGAGCTACCACAACGGGCTCATCATCATCATAATTTTGATTATGCCTATGATTTCTACCATTATCCCTTTGATCATGGTAGGGCCTACGATCATTATCTTACTATTCACCTCCATTATGGCTTTGTTCCCTAAGATTTTGATTAGATTTAGAGGAGGAAGAAGAAGATACAGATGAAGAGGATGAAGAGGAAG
Organism: Gnetum montanum; assembly: GCA_015680685.1. Taxonomy (NCBI): domain Eukaryota; kingdom Viridiplantae; phylum Streptophyta; class Gnetopsida; order Gnetales; family Gnetaceae; genus Gnetum; species Gnetum montanum. Next base: position 90,455 of record MNCI01028925.1, on the reverse strand, counting down.
GAGGACTACCACCACCACAGTGTCTAACATATCCTCTTTAGTTTTCATATCCATGATTATTTGATTTTATATTATCATGATGCTTGCCTGAGCCCCTACCTTGATTATCACTTTTTCATGAACCTATATTATTGCTAGTGGATTGCAAATTCAAGTTCAAGCCCCATCACCAAGGTTAAGGGATGGAGAATGTTGTTATTGAGAACCCTTAGAGGAATGATCCTTTTGGTTTAGTAAGAACAAGGGGTTAGTGAAACACTTTCCCTTCATAGCTTCATGATGCTTCTCTTGGTGTTGATTTCATTTGTGTTGTGTTTCCATGGAATGGTAGTCCTGATAGTCATTGTCTTGCACAAAATATTCATCATGGAGTTCTTGGATGTTCAACCTCTTAAGAGTTTGCAGCAACATCCCAGGAACAAGTCTGGTGGAAGGAAACACAATGTTTCCCTCCATATCTCTCCACTACAGCTACTCATCCTAATGCAAACTAAAGGTGAAATCAAGTACAAACTCATTTGGATGAGTGTACACCACTTTGAATTCCTAGGGCACTAGTGGCTTTGAGTCATCATTATGCATGTGAGAAGAAGAAATTTTGAATTAGATTAAAATTTAGTGTTATTTAATTATAATTATAATTATAATTATTTTTTGAATGGTTATGACATTAGGGTTTATTTTAATGATTCTTAAATAATATTCACTAAGTCCTAGATAGCACACGTATCAAATTACAAGCGCACAATAATGGTGCCAATGATGACCAACAAGTAGACCCAACACCTAACCATAGAAATCGCTAAGCATTTACAGACGATCCAATAGAATTTTGTGGACTCATAGCCTTCTATGTACATTAGTCTCTAGGAAGTGAAACTAACCGTTGTAATCATTATCTTCCCAATTGCACTTGTGAAATGCAATGGTATGATTAAGTGCAATTAAGGCATATGATTTTTATCATTTTTATGTTTTGTATTTTAAATCTCCTAAAGATAAAGAAGAATGAATAAAAATAAAATAATTAAATTGCTAATTTAGTCTAACTAGCTACACCTAACTAATCCTAACATAAGCACTTGTTCTCACTTACCATACACAACCTAAAGACATTTAATGCTACTAGGTTACCAAACATTAAGCATTACTGGGATTACCAAGCATCAAGTGTATGCTCAAAGTGGTCATACTCATGTACTTAATTAATTACTATTTAATCTACCTTAATTTAGCTTAATTACTTAAAGAATTAAAGAAAATTTCTTAAAACATTATATGCATAAATAAATAATTAATCTATTTCAAAGTGCCACAAGGCTTATTAGAAAGCTCATCTTTATTGTTGCAATACTATAGTGGTTAGGTATAAAAATGCTCGAATAAAGATTCATACACTCTTTGACTCCTACTATGGGCACTTAGAAAAATATTCTAGCTTTCAAATGACAAAACTGCAAGAGCTTTGCTACCACTATGAAAAAAGATTCCATAAACATAATGAGCGAGCATGTATTTATAGGAAAAAATGAACACTATGTTGACAAGGCCATATCAATTTATCAAATTCCACATCAACAGAGATGCATCGACAAGGTCACGTCAATGAGGTTGCATCAATAAGACCTCATTGAAAAGACCCAAGAAAATGTGACATCACCATGTATTCACTAATTAGATTACCAAGAATTAGTATATTATGCTCAAAGTAGTTGTACCAACGTTGCTATAAAATAAAATATTAAATTCCTAAGTGTAGGAAAGTAAAGTGCATGTAATTTAAGTGCTTTAAAATAAACTTAATACTAATCTAAGTGTTGTAATGGAAAGAAGAGATCTCGATTTTATTATTTTCATGCAAAGATGTCTAGGTACACCTTGTTATTATGTAGAGATTTCTAGTTACATTTTTCACTTGAATAAAATTTTGTACAATTAATATGATCCATGCTATGGGCACTGAGAAAGAAATATAGCTAAGTCCTATGAAGAGAAATAGTAAGAGCTTTGTTATACTATTGACTGAATGGTTCCTAAATGAGAATGGTGTACACATTTATATAGGCTTAAAGCTATAGAACATTAATGCATATGTGCCAATGCATCCAAGGATATGTTGATAGGGCTACATCAATGATGACGTGTCAATACAACTGTTCAACATATGATGCTTTATCATACTCCTACAACTATCTACAAACGTGCCCTTAACTTACAAAATTAGGACCTAGTTGTTTACAAAATTTGGGGATGTATAGGACTAACACAAGTGTCAACTCTAAGTGCTTTGTTATACAATTATTCACATGGTTACAAAATATGGTGCATTATCAAAAATTTCTAGACTTCATGATAAATTTCGTAGGCTCTTAACCAAATGGAGTGGAATGGGATGAGATCTACCCACTATGCCTAGATATGGATGCTCCTATGATGTAGAGGATTATAGTCCTACTAGTAGTCTAGGCTACCATGGTACAACTTTAGAGAATTTTAAAGCATCCAGGAGTACCTTCATTTTCTTCTCTTTACTCCGTTGTTCATAGATGGTCCAAGAAGCTTTGCCTAGAGGGACTAGTATTGGTATATCCCATAGGTAGGGTAATGTTGGCAACAACTTTTTCATGATAACAATCTAAGCTACAAACTATTTATATTTAAATTTGAATGTATAGACAAGGTCCTATAGTTTCTAATATCCATTCATTCTCCTAGTTAGGTTCTGAGTGACTAATCTTTGATTCATGAATTTTCTCTTAAGAACTTCAAGATCTATGATATCCACTTTCAACATTTCATTTATCTCTTTATGGAGCTTGAACTCTACCCCATAGAGGAGGCAAGAGCTAGTCATTTTCTTCTCTAGTTCAAGTCTTCGCCTTGCCATTAACAACATTGCAAAGTTTTCATAACATAGGTTAGCTAACTTCATATACTCCATCATTTATTTGATTTGTAACTCCAAGTAAATTTTAGCTTTATTTGAAGTGTTAAGACTATCGAAGATGCACTATCATACATTATCTCTTTAATAAAGTTGCTAAAGGGTTTCATTTACTTTATCCTTTATCAATTTGATTTCTTTCTCATTAATCTCCTTAAGCATTCTAATCTAGTCTTTATGGTGATTCTTTACTCTCCTGTATTTTAGAGCCTAATCCTTCTAGGTGTCAATCGTAATGATAGTCTTCTAGTAAAGGGTACAAACCTTCTTCATTAAGAGATTTCTATTTTTTTTCTTTATTTTTGCATCCAATCTCCTCATGTATTGGCTAATCTTGGCAAGATATTCCTCCTATTGATAAATGTATTTAATATTTTCATCCTTTAGTTGTCTAGCATTTCATAGGTAGTGATTCTTCTAGGTTAGTACAAGATTCTCCTTGCAAACTTGTTGAAGATCACAGATGAAGGAATTTATCATTACTTCTAATAGTGATGTATCAAATAGAATCATCTCTTTTACATTCTTTGCCTCTTGTAATCTTTGTTAAAGTTGTTGAGAAACTTCATCCCTTCTAAGCTCAGACCTAAGAATGGATGGGTCTAACAAGCATACTTGAAGTTCTGCAACCTCTGCAACCAATTGTCAATTTCTAATGGTGGCCTCCTCAAGTTTCACATTAGCAATATGTAACTTTCTCCTTATCTCTAACAACTACATCTTGGTAATTGAAATGTCATCCAAGAAATCAAAGATCTCTAGAATTGGCTGTGAAACACCTTAAGGAAAATTTATGTTTCAAACAAGAAAACCTAGTAACTGAATTTTTACCATGTAATTTGATAGGATTCAAGAGAAAATAAAAGTGCCTTGATTTCTTTTCAAAAATTTTATGTTGTGGTCTTGTTTTAGTCAAAATTTGGACTATCTTTTAATATGTAAAATTAAAATCATGGCCCACAAACTATGAATTTCATTATGCAAGCATATTAGAGGACAAATAAAAAATGTGCTACCAATTGGAGTACAAAATATCAAAAACGTTGGTAACCCATACACTTTAGTTTTAGGCCATGAATATAGTCCAAAAGTGTGGCCAAATGTGATAGAAAAAGTTAAAAATGCTAGTAATCCATACATTATAGTTCTAGACCAAGAAAATGGTCCAAAAACACAATGTAATGGCCCAAAATTTCTATGGTAGCATAACTGAAATAAGAGTAGCAAATTTGAAACCTATTTAAGCTAAATTCAATACCATTTTTAGGATTTTTAGAGAAAATTCTTTGGACAATCTCTTGGTAGAGAAACCTTTCGACAAACAATTTTGGTGCATATTCTTTTTCAATGTAAAGAAGAGAGATCTTGGCAAATTTTTTATAGTCTTTTGTAGCCTTTTCAACATATATTTTTGAGGACAAAGAGACGTTGCAACAACATTTATTACGATGTATATTGATCAAGAAGGATAAATGTAGATTCAGTAATAGAACATACCTACCTCCTAAACTAGATTTTAAAGATATGTTCTATATTATTAGGCTTTTAAAAGGCTCAATATGTACCTATCTAAACATTTATTTTCATAATTTTTTATATGATTTAATATAAAGTTTGTAGTTTTTGTGTTGGCCACATCATTTTCCTCTCTATCCATTCTCAGTCTAGCATTGAAACATTGTTTCACACATTATAGTTTGTTTTCTTTTATATCTCTTGGTAACAAATTTTTGAAGTCCTAAGGTGATCAACAGGATATCCTAAGGTGCCTTAGATCCTTTCGAGGCCTATGAATCTTGGGGTTAAAACTACTTCACATGAATTCTTTTAGTTTTCTAACATTGATTTTTCCTATCATTATAGTTTTTTGGCAATAAAATAGAACCTTCACCTCGTTTCTTCACCAAAACCTATCTACAAAAATACTCTTTGTCTTTTTCTACCTTGCATATCATATTTGGAAAAATAAAAGTTTTTTTGGGCTTCGAGAAATCCCAACATTTAACATTACATCCTATTTTATTTTGAGTTATAGTTGCAAAATTAAAATAAATTATTATTGTTGTTGTTTTTATAGTTGTAGTACACAATGTTCCTCCTATTCCCTACATTTATTTTTAAAAATTATTTTTATGGATGCAATACCCACAATTTTCCCTATTTCCTACACTTAGAGTTTTGTAGTTTTCCTCTAGTTTTTTACATTTTCAAATCATCAAGTTTTCCTATATACGTTGAAGTATTTTTCCATTTTATTTTAACATTGCTTAAATATGCTTATAAATTAAAATTAAGTATTATTATTATAGTTACAATTCCATTTTTTTCTATTTCCACACTTATGTTTCTTACTAGATTTATCAAATATAGTAGATATCATATACGCTACAATCTTGCAGGTTATAGCTCCTATATGCTATACTTCCTATAAGCTTTACCTTTCATATGCTATAGTTTCATGTGTTTTAGTTTCATATGCTACAGTTTCATATGTTAGAATCTCATACACTACAATTTTACAAGCTTTAATTTAAACAAGTTGTTAAATATGAAACATCTCTCATATGCTAAATCTCAAACAAGCTACAAGTTATATGCTATAGCTTATTTAAAACACTAAAACCTTTGCCACACTTGATCAACTACTTAGCTCATATGTATTTTATTCATTTCCATTAACCATTCTACCATACAACATAGTAGTCGTGGCCTTGAACCAATAATTTTCTTGCATCTATGACTCTAAGGACCCAACTATAATGGAATGTAGGTAATCTCTTAGGTGGTAAGGATTTAACCATGCTCATGAAAATATTGATGAAAAATATTCAACTCCATCTGAATGAAAATCCAAGCAAGTTTGTGCATTTTTCACAAGGAGTTTGACTCCAAGCATGAATATGAGTTGATCTCACCTAGAGGATAAGGATAATTTTAGGGCCTATTATGAAAATCATACCCAATTAAGGAACCCATTACAACAATCCATCACTAAAATGAATATGAGTTGATCTCACCTAGAGGATAAGGATAATTTTAGGGCCTATTATGAAAATCATACCCAATTAAGGAACCCATTACAACAATCCATCACTAAGGTGTCTTTGTTCAACTCTATGTCACTTGTTTTAGCAATAAACCAAAATCTCCTTATCACCTTCGTAAATCCATGTTCCTAACCCTCTTCCTTGTTTACTTCACCATTCACCTTAGCACCTTTTAATACAAATCCTTAGCCTCCACCAAAAATTTCCTTCATGTCCCAACCCTTCATAGTTTCAACCAATCTAGTGGAATACAAATACCAAATGTCTTCCATGATTCATTTATGCCTAATATTCATTTTTTTCCTCAAAATGCTCATTTCCTATGTTTAACCCTCTCATAATAGTAGTAACTTGGCACCTATAGTCCATACCATTGCTTATTTCACAACTATAGCTCTAAGTCATACAATAATCAGTACAAACCTTAGGAGCTTCACAAGGCCTAGATCAAGCATTTTAACTAATCTAGAACCTTACTAAGAAGTTAAAAAAACTCAAAGATAACATAGTACAAATGATGAAGATCATGTACTTCTACCAAGATGATTCCATCAACCTTACCATTCTCCAAATTACATTGCCTATGAGCATGCCTATCTCAAACTTTACCAAATACAATAGTGAATGAGACCCTAATGCACATCTTGTCATATTTTGATCTAAGAACCTCATGTTAAAAGTATGGCCTCACACGATACTACATATTTTTCCTATTTCCTTGATAGGAAATACCCTAGACTAGTACCAAATCCTACCTAGAGATTCTATCTCTTCTTGAAGACTTGATAAACCAATTTGTCAACCACTTTAATTACAACCTAAAACTAGATACAACATTGTAAGAACTCCATGAAAGTGAGGTAGGGGCCACTTGAACTACTTCTAATATTTATTTAGAAATGGAATGCAACCCTCAATAAAATTCCTAAGCCCATCTCTAAAATCCAACTTTTGGCCACCTTTAGGGGAGCAGTCAATGACTTCATTAAGCTAAATATTTATTACTTAGAACACTAATCATTGAGCCAAGCCTTTTCATAAATTAAAAAAAAACAAGGTGATGGTTGAGGTTAGTAATTATCTAGCCTATGTGGCCTATAAAAACTAATATGTAAGGAAGGATAGGAATAAGAATAATCCAACATAAGCAACCATGGCTAGAATGGAAAAAGACTTAGAATAGAAAAAAGGATGAAAATATCCACCATACAAGATGTCTTCTAACCCATATAAGCCTTTTACTTCATATACTTTCCATGAACCAAGATCTAACTTTGAGTTCAAGGACAAGTCTAAGTACACAAAGTTACCAATGAAGCCCTCTAAGCTTCTAAAAAAATTGCTTAAAGAAAATCATATTCATGATAAGAAACTATCTAAAAAAGCTCATAAGTGACATGATCGTCATTACGAGATAGTTATAGATCCAATAATAGTAACCAAAGATAATCCAAAACTACCAAGGTACTTCAAGCTTGGCAGGTTTTCCATTATCACTAACTAGCTAGCCATGATACTGATTTTTGCCTAGCATTGNATGTATAATAGATGAGACTACTTAAAGCTTCACTAATCAAGGTTTTTCTATGATCAAGTTATAACCAGGTCTTTATTCAACCACTAGTAAGTTGATGGATGTGGAAAATTGTTCCTTGGCTACCAAGTCTAAGGAGATAGAACCTCATCTCACAACTTCTGACCTATTGAATGACTTAAGCATAGAGGTAGAGGTCTCTTCGATGTTTTTAGTTAGGCCTAGTGTCTCAACAATGATAGATGGTATCATGTTGGTTGTTGGTCCATCATCCACATGAACACAATGAACCTTACACATGCCAACATGTATGGTAATAAGGAGAGGAGTAGATAGTACTTCTTCATTTTGTGGGTCAATCTTCATTTGATTTTCATCAAAGATAAGCATGTGTTAATTCTTATTTTCTCTAAATTGAGTTTTCTTAATGATAGGGTGAATGAATTCTTTGTTAGCAGGCATGTCTCCAACCACATGATTACAAGTCAACACNATGAAAATCAAATGAAGATTGACCCACAAAATGAAGAAGTACTATCTACTCCTCTCCTTATTACCATACATGTTGGCATGTGTAAGGTTCATTGTGTTCATGTGGATGATGGACCAACAACCAACATGATACCATCTATCATTGTTGAGACACTAGGCCTAACTAAAAACATCGAAGAGACCTCTACCTCTATGCTTAATTCATTCAACAGGAAGTGGTGAGATGAGGTTCTATCTCCTTAGACTTGGTAGCCAAGGAACAATTTTCCACATCCATCAACTTACTAGTGGTTGAATAAAGACCTGGTTATAACTTGATCATAGAAAAACCTTGATTAGTGAAGCTTTAAGTAGTCTCATCTATTATACATCTAGAGATTCATTGTTTGTATGATGGTGGTAAAATTTTCATTCATGGAAATAACATGCTTTTGCCATATGTTAATAATGTCAACATTGAACAAGATTCAGAGATGGAGTTTCAAGATGAAACCCCCCTATATTTAAGTTGGGACTAACAACAACAACAACAACAAGGCTAACATCTCCAACTCTACAAAATTAAATGATCAAAAAGGACACTTGTTACTTACCATATTGAACAAGAAGAATGGTTAGCATATAATCATGGAAAATAAGTTTCTTGATCTATTGAAGATCAAACAACAAATTCACAATCGATACATTTTGCGTTCCTTTATCAACGATTGTTTGTTTACACTTTTAGCCTTGTATTATGTTTCAGTTCTTATTTTTTTCATGTATTTTATTTTCATATTATCTTACACTTGCTAGAAAAAACTAAAAACCATTACCTAGCAAGGCCTGAAACTAGTGACCTACCAAGGCCTGAAATTGGTGAACCTGTGGCCTACCAAGGCCTAAAACTAGTAATATAGGATAGTCTTTACTTACTTTTCTTGTATTTACATGTGGCCTATCTACTTAAACCAAAACCAAAATTTGACTAAGTTAGATATTTTAACAAATAGTTGCTAAGAAAACTAGAAACCTCATGATAATGAAAATTACATGAAACTAGTGACCAAAATTGATGGCATTGTGCCTGTGAAAACCAAGATGCTTGAAATTATAGGCTTCAAAGTTTAGGAAAATGATCAATGTTGAGAATGAAAGAAGAATGAAGTAGAAAAAACAAGATTTTCTAATTCTTGGAACCCATACGATGCCATTCTTCCTTGTTTAAAAATTCCAAAGTCCCCTATTCATTATTGCATTAGTCTAGGGAGTGTCACACACTACTCTTATAGAACACAAGAACTCACACATTGGTCATGGGATTGGAAAAAAAAAAATATAGAATGCCTAATCAAAGTCCCAAACACTAAAATGCTATCAACATAAGCTAGGAAAAAAATTCAAAACTTCACATCCTAATCACAAGTTGACCAGTATATAGTCCAACGGCTAGATAAAACCTAGAAAAAATTTTAAAAATTATTTTTGACCACATATGTAGTGAACATGGCTAAAAAAACCTAGATTCATCAATATAGTTGCACATATAGGTGCTAAAAAACCCAAATTTTTGTCAAAATTTAGCCTAAAAAATCCTAGTTTGCAATGAAACAACCTTGGAAAAATCATAAAAAATTTTAAAAATTCAAACTTGATCCAAAAGTCCTCTATAATGTGTCTACCTTTCCCAGAGATTTAAGACATTAATCATATGTGGCCAAAACCCTGCCAACACTACTAGTCTAGCCTAGGAAAAACTACAAATTCTAAAGAACAAGCCTATAGCCAAAACATTATATACTAGATAAAGAAAAAGCCCAAATCTTTATCAAAAAAGTCCAAGAAATTCAATTCCACCTCTAGGATAGCCAAAAGCCCTAAACAACAATTATATGCAATTGAAACCTAAAAATCTCATCACACATAGCCTACTAAAAACATCAAAATTTTATGAAAATTGGCAAAATGCGACATCAACACTATGGATTTGTTTGGGAAAAAACCCAAATCTTTGCTAAAAATGCAAAAAATTCCCAATCTCATCCCCAAGATAGTCAAAAAATATAAATCCTAGATTCAATGTAGTTATAATGTAAAATACTTATTGAAATAGGCCTAGATGTGGAAAAATGTTTTTACAATTTTGCAAAAAACTAGAGAAAATAATGGAAAACTGGTACCCAGTAATAATTGATGAAGATATTTCACATGTAGATAGATTTAGAAGCCTTGATATTATCGTTAATGCCTCCTCTATCTCTTCCAATCCTAGGTTTTAGCTTGTCAATCCATTTTTTTGCACCACAATTGCCATATTTCAACAATTTTGCATATGACTACTGCAAAGAGAAGCTTAAAATCCTTGGGTTTGCCATAACATGCTAATCATAGGAGGTAGAAAAAGGTCAAATTAGCTTCTACATGTAGTGTGTATTGGTTTATAATCCCAAGTCTAGTTCTCACATGCTAGGCAAGGGAAATTAATTGTGAAATTAGCTTCTTACATTGGGGTTTGATGCACAGTCTTCTTTCTAGTTCCAACATCCTATGAATAATTTTCCATAGATGTCAAGAGCTTCACTTTACATGCTATGGAAGGAAAATAAAAAATGAAATTAGATCCATACATTTTCTTTTAGTGGAAGATTTTAATTTTTCTATTCTACATGCTACAAACATGGTCAAATTTGGAGGTGAGTGGGCCCCATGAAGCACAACCAAATAACCTAACATTTTATATGTTGTCTCATATGCTAGGAAGGGGGAAATAAAGGAGGAAATTAAGTTCATATGCTATTTTTATGAAGGTTTTGGATTTCCAGGCCTCACATGCTGTCAATACAATCACTTTTAACAATAGGTGGATCCCACAAACCATGAGCAAAAATACTTTGTGTTCCACATGTTAGTGTTGGGAAATTAGATATGAAATTAATCTCATACATTAAAATATTTTTTCAAATTAATTTTCCTTGCTTCACATGCTACCCATCCAACTCCCATATGATGCCCAGTGGGTCCCACATAGCCTAAAAAATTAACCAAGGTTCTCACAAGTTATGGATGGGAAATTGACTAAGAAATTAACCTCATACATTGCCAGACTTCATCTCATATGCTGTGAACACATCTCAAGGTGCTTACATGTTGTCCCACTACCTTCCACATGATGGATATGAATACTTAGCTTTTTGTGGCTCATTTAACATAAAAATCCATTATTTTACCCATTTATGACATGTTTTCATTATATTTTTTCTCATTTTAACAACAAATTGACTTTAAACATAAGTAATATTATTTATTACTTTATTTTTTCATTGTTGTGCATTGTTTCACTTGATCTTGTTTTAACATTTTTTGTCATATTTTACTTTGTTTTAACCTTATTTTGATCTTGTTTTTGCTTTTTTGGCATCATATTTTGTCTTGTTTTATCTTGGTTTACTTCATTTTGATCCTATTTTTCTTTGTTTTTCTCTATTATTATATTATTTTGCATTATTTTAACATTGGTTAACAATTATATCATGCAAATGCCACTTGATGTGATTATGTGGATATGCAAGATTGAGCTAGGAAGATGAGGAAGTAATGCGACCAACCTTTGAAGCTAAGTATATCCTTTTGGTGATGTCATTTGACTAACTTGAACTTGAATGCCTAAACCTAAATCTTGTAAGTCTATTTACCATATAGCTTTAATGCCCTAGAATGGCTTGAATACTCTTCACCTTGAGGTCAGAAACATCACAAAGGATTCCCTTATCAAATTCCCCATTTCAATCCACAATGGTAAGGAAATAACCCTAAAATCAAGTTCCTCACTAGAACCTTAGTATGCTTAGGATGTCATCAAAAACCATAAAATGAAAATATTAAATCCTTCACATGACCTTATTTACATCTAACAATGACATGTTTTCTTTTAGTGTTGTTGGCCTTTGTTTGCATATTTGAATGAATACTTGGAATTGATGAATCTTTGTAGCCTACAATAAGTAAGTTTGCATGAGCTTCTATCTTTTTGGCATCCCAGAAAATTGCAAAATTTGTATGAATTTGCAAAGAAAGACACATAGTTCTCATATTCAACTACTTGTAACCAATAGTGACCTATATTTTCTTGTAACCTCAAGTACCTCTTGTAATCACATGAACTCTTTGACTTGTTTTCTTCTCCTCCTAGAGTTATGCTTATAGGCTAAGCTTGAAGTCATCATAGAGGTATGATTCACCATAGTGGTGAGTTACCACATGATCTCGATACATAAGATTTGACTAGCTTGTTCAATCTTGCCAATAGTTCTTTCCTCACATCACTTTTGTTATTCCTTCTAAGCCATAACCCTATAACCAAGTTTTAGCCCTCCTTACCTTGCTAAAAATGAAAACCTATGTTTGACATTTATATACCATAGCCATGTGACATTATTTTGCATTCTCTACCAATTAGTTTGCTAAATTAAACACATTTTATTTAGTGACATAACAAAAATTCAGCCTTGGCATTAAAACCCATTGAAGGTTTCACTCCTATGAGAAAAACAAAATAAAGTGGGAGGAAATACCAAGATAGCCAAGAGGCCAATGTAGCTTAAAGTGAAAAAAATTTCTCTAAAATAAAATGAAGAGAGTTAAATGGAAAAAGAAGCTTAAGAGAAAATTGCTAGGTCCTCTAAACATCACCAAGTGACCAATAGTTCAAGCATGAAGCATGAAGACCTTTTCATTTAGCAAACATGTTACCACTATGCCAAAACCATGATACCAAAACATTTGGGACTCTTCATTAGCTCATGTAATAATTTGAATGGCTAATGTAGCCATTCTCTCACCTCAAGTTCTTGAAATCCTATTTTGACCCTAGTTCATCATCACAAGCACTATTTAACATTATTCAATAGTTGCAGAATTAAGTGTGGAGAGGAAGCATTGGTGATGAATTGATGAATTTGTGGCAATTTTTTGCATTCTTTGTTGATGTCTTTTGCATTAATCCTCAAAACATCAACAAATAGGGGCTAATGAAACACCTCAAAGAAAATTTATTTTTCAAACAAGAAAACCTTGTGACCCAGTTTTTACCATGTAATTTGATAAGATTCAAAACCAAATAAAAATGCCTTGACTTCCATTAAAAATTTTGTCCTAAGGTCCTGTTTTAGCCAAATTATGGACTACTTTTTAATATGTAAAATGAAATTCATGGCCAACAAGCTATGAATTTCATTATGTAAGCATATTAGAGGAAAAATGATAAATATGCTGCCAATTGTAGCACAAAATGTCAAAAACACTAGTGGCACATACACTTGAGTTTTAGGCCATGAAAATAGTCCAAAATACTATCCAATGTAATGGGAGAATTCAAAAATGCTAGTGACCCATGAACTATAGTTTTAAGCTATGAAAATGATATAAAAGTACCATGTAACGATCTAGAAAACATATGGAAGTGTAACTAACACAAGAGTAATGAATTCAAAGCTTATTTATGTTAAATTAAATATGATTTTTAGGATTTTTGAAAACAATGTTTTGGGAAATCTCTCGGTAGAGCATCCTTTCAACAAAATCTTTTGGTATATCTTTTTTTTAACATAAAGAAAAGATATCTTGGAAGCATATTCATAGCATTTTGTAGCCTCTTTAGTGTAGATTTCTCAAGAAAAAGAGACCTTGTAGGAGCATGTATTATGGTGCAAATTGATTGAAAAAGATGAGTGAAAAGTTAGTGATAGAACACACCTTGTCTCCTACATCAAATTTTAAAGATATTTTATATATTCTTAGGATTTTGAAATCCTTTATCTATACCTTCCTAAATCTCTATTTTTATAATTTTTCATATCATTTAATATAAATTTTTATTTTATATTTTGTCCACATTGTTTTCCTCTCTCTCTACACTCAATCCAACACTACTATTTTACACATTTCAATTCATTGTTTATATTGCTTGGTAATAAAGTTTTCAATAGTTAGGTTATTAGCAAGATCACCTAAGGCACCTCAAATCCTTTTGAGGCTCATGGATCTTAGGGTTAAATTATTTTACATGGATTATTTGGATTTTTTAGTACCAATTTTTTCCATCATTATAGGGTGTCCAACTTTGAAAAGTCACTCTAGCATTTCTTCATGCTGAGTTGTACTTATTTCCTTGCTCATCACTCATATAGACATTTGTACGTCTACCTTAGTAGAAATATTAAGGATAAATGCTATAAGAGTACTTATAGATTTATCAATTCTATTTGCAACCATCTCTACTATAGCCCTCCTAGCCCTTGTGTGACATCACCAAGTATTACTTCTTCCTCCTTTTTAAGCATAACAAAGAAGGGTGCTACATTTTTAGAGATTTGGGGAATGCTTGTCCTAGAATAAACATAATGACTTCTCTAATACTACGATTAGTATGAGCAAGAGTATGGTCTCTTCATAAGGCAAATAATAGGTCATTTCATTTTTTGACTAGATGATGATCTTTGTGATCTTATTAATATGGCTCATGGATGGATGGTGCATGAAATGTTCATCATAACCTCTATAGGATTGTTATTACAATTATTGTTTGCTAAGCTTCCTTAGGCATTTAGCAATTACTATGATTTTAGGTGTCATCTTTGATGATGTATGTGGTGGTGAAGGTAGCAACTCCTCTTCCTAAAGCTTGGTAGGTAACTTTTCTTTAATCATCTCCTACCATGATATCGTAGGTGCCTTACGAAGCACATCATTAGTATAATGAACTATGCCTCCCATCTTGCATAGTTTTCAAATGAGGAAGAAAAAGGAAAGCATCTTTCTACTCTTCTCATTTCTTGTAAAATGCTTTTTGATTTCTAGTAAGGTGAGCTAGGAAACATTGACCTAGATTTTTTTGCTTAGAGTTACACATGCCCTAGTGGAAAAGGTATTCACCTTACTTGGCCTCACTGTGAGATTAAGGTGACAGGCTGCAATCTTCAAGTAGGCTCTTTATGCCTTGGTTAGGATATTTTACTCTATATGGCCCTCTCCATAGCATTGCTAAATCCATTATTTCTTTGCCTAAGGATTCCTTGAATAGAGATATCTACTAGCTTTACCCTGATGTTTGGAAATTTGAGCGCTTCAACAATAGCCTCAACCAAGTAGGAGATGGTGGCATCCTATATTTTGAAAATTTCCTCTTCTTGCCAGTTATTCCAAAAGATGTAGGTTTATCCCATGTATAATTCCCCACTCATGGAGAGAATGGACCATAGAAGAGAACCTTACAATAGTGCTATTGAAACACCATGAATTTCAAGACATCAATGATTCAGCAAAGTCTCGAAGTTCAGGCAAAGACTTGCACAAAGGCAGCATCAAAACATCCAGGTGGTGGAAACATTGGAAACAGTGGCACATCTCAACAAGTTTCCTTTTTCGGCTAAGGGCCGGTTACACTATGTGTCTCAGCGTAGTGGACTCTAGAAGACAAAATAGATCAAGGGATGCATAGTTGCAACACTTCAATTTTGAAAGTTGTCCATGATCAAAAATCTTAACTGTTGTCATATTACGCCATGTTACACTACGCAGCATAACAATATGTAAAGCAAGCAGTGCAGTTAACTTATCTGCAGCGAAAAAAGTAATGAAATTCAGGTAGTGGCAGTAATTACGCTACGATATGCTTTCTAGCGTAGCACAATGTAATCATAGAACAATTCATTCAACACAAGAGACAAACTCAAATAAACTATCTTCTTAAGGGGTGATTACGCTATACTACGCTTTAGAGTGTAACATAGCATAACGCCACAAGCTTCAGCTATGACACATCAGGTCAATAGTATTTTGTGGGCCTAGGACACGCCTAATCTAAACCGCATTGTTCTCTTAACCCTAATATTATAAATACCCTAGTTGACGAGGATCAAAGGGTTAGCAATTTTTTGAAAGCATTGGCAAAAAACAAAATTGGCGAGATGACGAGAAGGGCATCAATAGTGATAGAGAGAAAATTTTGACTAGAAACTTCAAGTTGACAGACACTTTGCTTCAAGCCTAACTCCCTTGCACCCAGATTGGCTAGAACAAGGTAGATTGGCCTTTGCTTGTTTTATCTTTGAATAGCTTTTTTGCTCTTGACATGCACTTCATCTAAACTGAAGGCCTCTTGCAACCATTATATTCAATATATTTATCTATAAGTTCAATCCCAATTTTTGGGATCATACATTCTCCAAATTCAATTTGTTGCATTTTACTTACATTGATTTTACAATTGTTTTGCATCGTTTACATTGTTATCACTATCTTCAAGACCTGATCTTAGAGAAGATCTCATTTTTCCTGTCAATCGATATTATACCTTCACATTGAAATCATCATTTTGTGATCCAATCATTACAAAATTTACTAACTAAGTAAGTCCATGTCTAATCGACAAGACCGTTCAGGGCATCTTAGATTTGTTTTCTCCAGCACGACCCTTGCACGGATTTGGGGTTGGAACTGTGTACATAGAAATTCACTCGGTGTTTCCAGCAACTATCATTTTCTATCGTTACAGTTTTCTGTAAGCTGTCTGTAAGCTATCCGATCCACATTTCACGAGTAGTCCTATAAGCTGTCTATACCCATTGTCGATCGACGTAAATGTAATACGTCCATGGTTGTTTACGAGATTGTGTGGTGTAGATCAGTCACTTCGACGATTCCTCTGGAATCCTGCAGGGTAGAAAGCCCATTTATTTTCGCCTTAGCTTGCCTCTATCCCTGCGATCTTTATCCTTGTTGTCATTACTCTCGAGCCACGTAGAGAATGGCTGCATCAACCACCGCTATTGACACTGCTAACCTCAAGGATCCTTGGATGCTGCAAGTTACGCCTCCTGTGGTCGAGCTACCAACCAGTCCAATGCAACCACGCCGATCCCTCAGGCTCCAAAATAAAGAGCCTGAGGGACACACCCAGCACAGGGAACATTATAATTTCCTCTATGCTAAAATTGTGGCAAATTTTCCCATGTATCCACAAGAACTTGAAGAAAAAAGTGAATACGAGTTCATCTATTGTAACGGGAAGGAATTTGTTCCTTCGCCTAATGCTTCCATACATTTAACAGATTAGCAACAGTGGATGTTGGACAAACTGTTAATGGCCAAGGTGTCAGCGGAACAATGAGATGAGATGTTCCATGATGAGGCATCCCACGATGGGCAAGAAGATTTAGACCTCCAGTCCGAGGGAGGTAGTCACGCTAGCTTTTTCTTGGCTTCTCCCTCCACCGCATCTCGTGTAAACCCGCTGTTTATGGTTACTACACCATTATCATTTACTATCATCGACCGTGTGGTGCATAATGCCCAATGACATTTTTTCTCTCTGGATACCCTCCTGAGTAGTATTCCTTTATAGACTATCCCTCCGTAGTCACAATTGGCCAACCCATCTCACCATATACCCACGACTACATCACCATATGTGAACATAGTGCTTATTTTGCAATTACATGAAGCTCTTGCATTCATCCCAGCTCATACAATAGGACCCGCCACTACAGCATGGTGGGCTCCAAACACATCATCCTTTTTAGCACAACCTACGTAGATGTCTCATCTCACTCATCATCGGCACCAAATCCTGCAGGTGCTAAACCCCACTATAGGGGCATTTTCCATGCCCCAAGCTACACAAACAATGTATCCCATGGCACAGCCAGCGACGGCTGCCCCATTTGCAGCACCTACTAGGTGGTGGATGTCAGAAGCGGCACTGCCTACAGGGGCAATCCCAATAACATTGCACATAGGCCAAGCTTCCACCCCTATTGCACCACCCAGCATGGCTCATCCTACAATACCACAAACAATCTCTTTGTCTAAAGGTATGGATCAAGCTTTCCAGCTTATTCAGATCCTTACTGATGAAGTTAAACACCTTAAGGCTACTGATTCTAACATAATACAGGTCATGGATTTTTACCATGACGATCCTGTTAGCCCAGCAGTGCCTATTTTGTCGTTGCCTCCTAGGATGCCACTCCCCCATTTTACAAAATACAATGGGGAAGGCAATCTCAACAGCCATATAGTCACCTTTAGGTCAAATTCATTGTTATTGCAACAATGGCCACACACCATCATCCGTGTCTTTGCTATGTCCCTAACGGGTAAAGCTTTAGACTAGTATCAACCACTTCCATGCTCTTTCATCTCAACTTTGGAAGAGTTGTTAACTCAGTTTGTGACTCGTTTCAATACAACTTGAAACTAGAGATCATGCTAGATCAGCTCATGGGAGTTAAACAAGATCCGCTCGAGCCAGTCCAAAATTTTATACAGCGGTGGAGCATAACCTTGAATGAAATTCATGAACCCATCATGGAGTTTCATCTGTTAGCCATCTTCAAGGGGGCAATCAACGACTTCATTAAGTCCAAACTATATTACCTCACTCCCCTCTCCCTCAGCCAAGCCTTCACTCAGACTAAGAGCATTCAAGAAGCGATTGAGGCTAGCAGAGACCCAGCATATGTGGTCTATAAAAATGCCCACAACAAGGGTAAAGACAAGGGAAAAGCTACGACAAAAAATGTAGCAGTGGTAGCTAAAGGAGCCAAGAAGAAAAATAACAACAGGAAAGCACCTTCGGTGCCTGCTGAGCCCACAACTAGCTCAAACAGCGTCGACCAGGAAACTTCGTCCATCCCTAAGACATTTCCACAGCCGAAGCCTAATTTTGAGCGTAAAGACTATTCAAAATATGTGGCTCTACCTGTAAAGCCTTCAGAACTTCTAAAGAAATTACTGGGAACTTTCCATATTCAACATAAGAAAGTGTTTAAGGAAGGTTTGAAATGCCATAGATGCCATTACGAGCTGCTTAAGTATACCTCCTTGGCCCTGCCAAACAAACCACCAGTCCCCAAAAACTTTAGGCTAGACCTTTTTTGTGACTATCACCAGTTGTGTGGTCATGACATGGATTACTACTAGGCATTAAAAGATGACATTCAATGCATGATCGATCAAGGTAAACTGATCTTAGACAGTACTAGTCTGGTCTATCTAGAAAACCAATCCATGCACATGTACCAAGATCTATTAAACATAAATAATGCAGGGCACACTATCAATGTGGTGAGTATAGAGGGCGATGGCCAAGCACAACCAAAACAACCCTTTGTGCTACACGTACCTCATCGCCTATCTCAGACGACAAACCCATCAACATCGATGAGTGTGGCTTAGCAACAAAACTTCATTCTCCAGGTCCCATCTCCTACCTTCATTCCACAACCCACTATCAATAAAGGTACGGCTTAGCCTACACCCACACCTAGGGAACCCTTTGTCATTAGGGTGCCAAGGCCGTCAGTTGCTCTTGCTACGTAGGGGAAAATTTCTAAGTTGATGCCTCAATCACAACCCAAAAGGAAAGGAGAAGGGCATATGAAAGCTGATACAACCAAGGATGGAATTATGCTGGGGTTTCCCAGGCCTATGCCCCTTGCCTCGGCACCGTCAGCCTTGTCCTCTAACGAAGATGACACTACGCAAACACAACCATCTTCTCCGAACCCAAGAAAATGTAGTCCTAAAACAGAAACCATTCCACCCCGAGAGATTCATCTCCTGGGACAAATGGAAGAAGAGAAGGGTGATAAACAACCAGATCATGGACATGATCTCCTTGATGCTTTTATGCAAGTTAAGAAAGCTCTAAAACAAAAAGATACAATGTTGAGCCTTTATGACTTGCTGATGATGTCACAAAAGCATCGTGACACCATCGTTTGCATGTTAACGTCCATATACATGGACAAGAGCTTGCCAGCAGATGAAGAAGTGATCCACTCCATCATGCTTCCCCTTGCTGCTGAACAACCCCAGCCTTCCCTATTGACTTTTCATGATGAATACATTAAGGATGATCCAGAGAAGGGTCAAGTGACAACACTACCTATGTTCATCACTATTTGGGTTGGCCAATAATGAATCCGGAGAGTACATGTGGATGACGAGGCATTCCATACCCCATAGTGGATAAACTAGGTTTGATCGACCAGATCATTCCGACAACAATGTCCTATTTAAAACCATTCAATGGAGCATGAGTGCAAGTCAAAGGAACAATACACATCAAATTCATAGTGGGGGACCAATTCCCCATAAATGTAATGTTTATCATCATTGAGGAGATGCTTGGTTTCAATTTAATCTTGGGGAGATCCTGGTTGGATCAACTAAGGGCAGTCTCATCACTCATCCATCAGGAGATCCATTTTCCCTACACAAGAGCGGAGGTGATCATCCATCATAATAAGACGATCCCTCAGGTTCTTAATAACATAGAAATGCAACAGGGTTCAAAAATCGAAATCCTTGAAGATCAGTCTCCTGTCCCACTATTTGAACAAGCCAAAAAAGTGGCTAATGATAGCTTGATCTAGGCTGAACTACCTTTTCAAGAGGAAGATGGTGGCGTAGAGGAATGGAGTAATAAACCTCCTTGTCCATATGCATCACCAAAACTAAAAACAATTAATAAGCAACTGCGAAGCTAGTGAATGAACACATTAGCGTGACATGTCACATTAGTCCATGTGGTTTACTGTTATGCAATTTACACTCTCTCTTTTCACAATGTCCTTATTACGCTTCATTCATATGCACCATGGCTCAAAATGGCCTTAAACTAGTTGCGGCCTGCTATGGCCTAAAACTAGCAAATGAGATTTATTCTTTTACACTTACGATAGCCTGACCTGAAATGGCCTTAAAGAAGTTGTAGCCTGCTACAGCCTAAAACTAGCAAACATAATATACCCCTTTATGCTTACGATGGCCCAGCCCAAAATGACCTTAAACTAGTTGTAGCCCACTACGGCCTAAAATTTGAAATTTTCTTTTCCATTTTACGCTTACGATGGTCCAGCCCAAAATGGCTTTAAACTATTAACAGCCTACAGTGGCCTAAAATGTGTAATCCTTTTAACAATATGTTTCACTTCATGAAAACTAAAATGATTATAGATCGAAGAACATCATCCTTTACTCCATTTCATTACAACAAAATGTTGGCCAATATAGCCATGTCACACATCACCTTTGTTACCACTTCCACCTATGTCGTTCAACTCCATCTCTGCCTCATGAAGATCATCCTCATAAGGACCTTCTTCGAGTTATATCTCTTCGTGGGGGCGATTCTCTCCGCGAAGCTCTCCCTCATGGGGATTCTTGCTGCAAGGTCCATCATCTTCGTGAAGCTCCTCCTCATGGAGATTCTCTTCTTGAGGACCATCATCTCCATTACGCTCTTCCTCATGAGGATCCTCTTCGTGTCAATCCTACAATTTGACATGAAACATATGTTAGCATCACCATCAAAACTATGCATAACAAGAATACAATAGTCCTACAACTCACCTATGATTGTCCTGCATCAGCCATGAAGGGAATTTGTTCCAAGCTGACCCACAGGCATTGCATGATCTCATCCTTGATGAGCGTAAACCAAACGCCATCTCCTAGATCAGTTCTAGCCTTAACCTTCCCCTTTTCCATAGAAGTCCATTAGGGTGGATTAGGAAAGAAAGAAGGGACAGTAGTCTCCCTGCCAAGGAGAGTCATTTCTCTCTTAGGGGAACCAGTCATTGTCACTTGCTCCAGAAAATTTTTGTACTCTCTAAAAGCATTGATGACATCGAGGAATAGCCGGAGGGACCACGCTTCAACAACAGAATCCCTGTAATGTTGGCGGTAGGCAAAACTTTCTCGCTTATATACCTACCTATGGTCTTTCTGTGCCTGCCCCCATGCTTGGATCCTCATACTGAAATCCTTCCAGTCTTGGTTCTTTCGGGCTAGGAGATACATTTATATCTGTTGCTCAATAAGCTCATGGCTGTCTTGGATGCTATTCCTGAAGACCGTCCAATAACAGGCGTAGTCAATCACAGCTGTCTGTCAATTCTCATCATTGGTCTCCCGAGCTTGTAGAAATTCATTTTGAGACTATAGGTCATCAACCCTACTGGTTAGAAACATATTCTCCTTTTTTGATTTCTGCAACCTCTTTCAAAGATCTTGGTTGATGTCCTAACACTCCCATAAAGAGAAAGCTAAGCATAACGCACATTTACGCACTTCGTCGTAAAGGCTTCATGGCACTACGGTCACCTCTGGTGAAGGTTCAGGAGTAGTGTCTAAGTCAATAGGCTCTTTGGGATCCCATCTGAGGTAAGATCCTATAACATAAAAGGTAACAGTTAGGCGTAACAAAATAATGCAATGTCACAATGCTGACAATCCCTATGATATAACAGTCATGTACCAATCTCAGGATCGATTCGCTCTAGGCAGCTGATCATATCATTTGTGATGCCTTCCATAAAGGTGAATTTATCAGGAATCTCACCCGAATTTTGAGTAGGTGCCACTGACGAAGGCATGCCACTATTATCGGAAGTGCCTGCTAAGCGAATGAAATTACTTAGACATAGTACGGTAGACATAAAGTGCAATTGAGACAATTATGATAATGCAAAACTCAATTCAAAGAAACCCTCAAGAGTAATAGCGTGAGGTTTGCCCTCTGAGGAAAGATCAAACTCACCAGTGACTAACTACTTCTCTTTTCCCGGCTCATCCAAACAACCTTAGCGTCCTCTACTTCAATCTCTTCTTTGAGCACAGGAACCCGTGTACCACCTACATCACTAACAGGGGCCTCCTTTTCTAAAATTGGGGCCCCTTCTCCATGTCTTAAAACTATGGCTCCTGTTTCAGGGGTCAAGTCCTCTACATCTTTCCCTTTGTTTGCCAAACAATATAGTTAACCAAAACAAAACCTTATTTACTTTTTACAAGCACTACGTGATGCAACGACATCTATATGTAGCGCAGTACATATATAAACTAATTATGCCTCTGTCTACTTACCAGCTGGGGGATCATTCCTATGAACTCCAATTCGTAGCCTCTTTTCCTCTACGTCAGTCGGGCTAGGAGATTCCATGGCTGGACGATGCTTCTTCAGCTAGACTGATGAACTCACCATTTCTTCTACTAGGCATTTTCCTCTCAACACACTACTAGTGTAAGAAGGGAGTAACCCACCCATGCTGTCTTGGCCCCATGCAAGAGGCACCACCAGATGCTTAGTCGTAAGTGAAAGCGAATCTCCTATATCTTTAGGGGGATCTTGCGACTGAGTGGTGAGGAAAACCTATGAAATCCATGGTTTAGAAATATGGTTATGATCTTGTTGCACCCATAATCCATCCCTACAAACCACCAAGAATTCAGAAAAATGCTAAAAGCAAGGTATAAAAAAGATGAAGTGCACATTGAAACGAGACTCAAGCTTCTTACGAAGCTTGACCATTTCAGCTTGCAGGCCTTCAGCGAGGTAACTGGCCCAATTATACCATGCTCCATCCTCCATAATCTCCTGCATGACCCAAGCCTACTCTATGGTAAGGATTCTTCCCTGGAAAAGCAACTTGGGGTTATGTGCTCGGAAGAGGGGATAAATGGTATGAGCCACCTCTAGCTGGATTTTATTAGCAAGGATATCTTTCAGTTTATTTTTAACCCCTAGCCACTCCTCTATCTCCTTTTGGTGTTTAGAACTCCTCTTTGACTTTTCTTCTACTAGAGGGCCATTAGAGGGAACGCAAAAAAAATCGGTGAACAAGCGAGCATCAATATTAAAACTCACATGCACGTTACACACGTGCATGTAAAGATGCCTGGCCCCCTTGCTGAAGGAGTCAACTAGGGTTAACATTTTAGCTACAATGACATTGGGGGTTACAACCAAAAATAGCTCCATCAGTCCAGCTTCCTAGAGATTATTGGTTAGGATAGTTGGGGCCGCTCCATGGCTGAACCAACGTTGCGCCTCTTTTATGTCACCATAATGAAAGAAGAGACTGCTAGTTTCATACCCGTAGGCTATCACCGTGACCTCCCATGATTCCCTAGCTATGAACATAAAGCAATGGTTTAGACAATACAGCAAAATAACACAATTTTATACATTATTTCCATTCTATAAGATGCTACGATGGACCACCATAGCATAAATTACCGTGTCCGAACTACGAAGGAAACGGTGGGATTTTCTCTTGCATGTCCGCAACGGTGATAGGACGATCCAAAGTCCACTCCTTATCTAGTCATCCGAAGTTTTTACACATGGTGAAGAATTTGATAGAGCGGATAGGGTAGTGTGGGATTTCAAATTCAAGTTGTCCTAGAACACCAGCCCGTAGATTGCTAATAGAAGTGAACTCCTTTATAGCCGCTTCAGTCGTAGATAACATATTTGTATCACCTTGGAGATCATGCTCATTGATAAAGAACCTACACAACAGAATATGGACAATTGTTTACACTTAACACAAATTCAAACAATGGTTAGCATTTCATAATGCTATGGAAACACTTACTTGCCTCCATAATACACAATGCCAGGTGGATTCTGGAAGTAGGTCGTAAGATGATGAGCCACGAACAGAGTGTTGTAGGCATGATAACAATCAAATCTGGGCATATCCCATATCCAAGATAAACATCTCAACCCCTTGGTGCTCTATGCACAGTCTTGCACCCACACAATTTCGACTGAGCCATCCACCAAAAACGTTAAGATGCTCTATGTCGATCCAACTAGTAGTGTCTCCAAAATCATGGTGGCTGTCTTAGTCGGTAGATGCGACCAAATAATTATGCTGAAATTACGCAACAAAAACTACAAAAACTCCCATGCACCTCTTCGGAACCAAAACGCCTCCTCTCCTACACAAGCATGAGAAGGAGGAACATTGGCCATGGGGACATGTAAACAGCATAGAATGCCCACAATGTCCAAAATGATCAGGACAGGCTTTAGCGTAATCCTTTACAAAAAAACACACTATCATTAAGACAAGTGATTAAGACATACTAACAATGTAAGAACAACATCAGGATCAACAAAAAAAAAGCTCATAAAAATCCATTATGCAACACTAGAATTTTCATTACATTGACTCCCAAAAAATCGTAGGTTATGGTAGAAATGCATTACCAAAACTGCCCAAACCCTTGCGATGGTACAAGGTTTGTACCTAACAATGGTGATAAAGTAATACCACATATTATCCCAGCATAACATGCAACCATTACAGAAGAGACAATGGAATCTTATTTACACTACATAAGGGTAGAATACCTAGACCCCTCCAGTCATGCATCACGTTTGCACAGTATTACCCAGGATCACCTAAACCCTTGTGGGGGTGCGAGGTCTATCTCTGACAACGATGATAGGGGTAGTATTACAAACTACAATAGCTTAGCCCACGCAACCAGGTATTAACACCCAACATAATACACATCTTTGAAACAAGTACAATTATGACACCATAACAATGAAAATAACAATCATACAGGAAAGGTAAAAGGTGACTTACTAGGCAAGTGGAGTAGCCTCTGGAGTTTCGACCCGAGCCTTTGAAATTTGCTGCAGACACTCCTGCACTTCATCAATCTTTGCCAATTTGGCATGTTTTCCTTTGGTCTTCGATGCCATGGTTACGCTTGAATAATCTTTACAAAATAATCTACTTACACCTTCCATCCACTCTACTTCTGCTATAGCCTAATTCAAATTCGCGATCTTTACAATCTACTTTGAGGATGAACCATCGACATATAAATGTAATGATTGAAACTAACTGTTTTCATGTCTGATCAATGCGAAAATTTTCTGAAAATGCAGGTATGTTAGTGCGACATAAAGTGTGAAGATCGTAACATTAATCTCGTAGATATCGTATCGATTACGGTCCGAAAAAACCCTAAACTAACATGTAGCTTATCGTCTCACAATCTGGTCGCATTAACTATATTCTGCACAAAAATCCAAATAAGCCACCTTGACACGCTAGACATGGCACGTTGCATCTTTCATCATAGTTCGCAGAAGTCTTACGCTAACATCTAGGAAACCAGGCTTACTACTTTCTCAAAAACTGCACATATGGTAATGGTCCGCTAAGACCTTAAACTAGCAACCTTTCAACACACATCTCTAGAAAATCTTCTATCATTTCAACAGATCAGAAAAAAAGAATATAACAACTTCCATTCTTGGCAGTTTTGCAGGTCGACTCACAAAATGGACGTAGCTTTACTTGCATCCCTAGCCCTAACAAGCCCATATGGAAAAACCATTAGATAGCTCGACCACACACTGATAGGAATTGATGCTTCCCTTTATGACACAACCATAGAAACATCAGAAATATCCCTAGACTAACCAAAACATTTGGCCTAAACCCTAGACCTAGAGGCTAGTGATGTGATCGAGGATTCCCTCACTAAGGTCTCTATGGTTACTCATAAAGGAGAAAGCAAAACTCTGAAGGTTAGTTCCCTCCTTAATCAACAAACCCAGAGCGATATATCTCAAGTGCTTCAAGATAACATTACGGTGTTCGCATGGTCGTATAAAGACATGCCAGGTTTAGAACGATGACTAATATAGCACAACATCATTTTAGACCCACATATCAAAGTAGTTAAATAGAAAGCATGGAAGATTAAGCCCGAAATCATGCTGGCAGTGTGTGATGAAATCACTAAGCTATATCAGGCTAGTTTCATTTGCATGATCGATTACTCAAACTGGATATCGAACATCGTAGTTGTCTCTAAGAAAACAAGAAGAATACACACCTGTATAGACTTCCACGATCTAAACAAAGCAAGAATTAAAGACAACTTCCCTTTACCGAGTATCGACCAACTTATCAATACAACAGTTGGCCATGCATTACTATCCTTTATGGATGGGTTTTCGGGATATAATCAAATTTGCATCAACCTAGAACATCAACTGACTACAACCTTCATGACCCCCTGTGGAAATTTCTATTACACCATGATGCCTTTCAGGTTAAAAATGTTGGAGCAACTTATCAACGTGCCATGACATACATCTTTAGCGATTACCTCTTGGAGATATTGAACAACTATGTAGATGACATAGCTATCAAATCTAGGAAGTTAGAAGATCATCCTGAGGATCTAGAGATAATCCTTAAACAATGTCTCAGGTATGACCTACGACTCAACCCAAGAAAATGCATCTTTGGAGTCAAAACCAGACACATGTTGGGGTTTGTGGTATCAGAGACTGGCATACGAGTTGACCTTAACAAGATTAAAGCCATCATTAACCTAGAACCACCTACAAACATCAAAGAACTACATGGGTTGTAGAGGAGGTTGCAATTTATCAGGCAGTTCATCTTGAAGTTAACAGAAAAATTACATCCTATGTAGCATCTACTCAAGAAAGGAGTTAACTTCAAATGGACTGAAGACTACCAGCATGTGTTTGATGACCTGAAGAAAGAGTTGTTACATTTGCCAATAATTTTCCCATCACAATGGGATCAGCCTTTCTACATCTATCTTGTAAGCTCAGATGTGTCTATAGTTACATTGTTGTGCCAAAGAAGGGACGATAGGTTAGAAGTCCCTATCTATTATCTAAGTCACGCTCTATTTGCATACTAAACAAGGTACAATGAGGTAGAATGTAACTGTTTGGAATTGGTGTTTGCACTAAAAATGTGTAGACACTATATTTTCCGTAGTCAAGTCAACATAATTTGCAAGAACAACATGCTACGGGCCATCACAAAAAATCGATACGAAAGTAGTAGGATAGCCTACTAGAAGGCCATCACAGTGGAATTTGACTTGCACTACATCAAACAATCGTCCACGAAAGGCCAGGTCATAGTTGACCAGCTTGTAACATCACCTGTTAATGATCAAGCCATGATTGAGCCTGAGTTTCCTGATGAACAGATACATAGTTTAAGCCCTGTATTGATAGGCCTCAAAGAGACATTATACTTTGATGGAGCTTTGACTACCAGAGGTGGCAGTGCTGCCGTTATCATTACACTCTTCCTTGAAGATCTTCATCCACTAGCTTACCACCTGGCATTTCCTTATATGAAAAATTTGGCAAAGTATGAGGGGCTCCTTAGGGGATTGTTAACAGTGAGGGAACTCAACGTTCAACACCTGGAAATACGAGGCAATTTGATGCTTATCATTAATCAAATCATAGGGGTCTACACCTGCATTTTTTTTTTTGTTTTAGTTTCTCCTATGTCTAAAAAAAATCTATTGAAATGAACCTAATGGAACTATGTTTTGTGTGCATACAAATATGATATCGAAGCATGTAATGCATGAATTTCTCTAAAGCACACACCACTGCCATGAGCTCCTTCTCCATGATGATGTAATTCAACTGTATCCCCAAAATGATTCTACTTTCATAATAGATGTAATAATGAAATTTGTTATCATCCAATTGTATAAGTACCACCCCCAATGGATAATTGAATGCATTCATCTCGATGTGGAAGGGTCTAGACCAATCAAAAGCATGTAGAATGCGAGTCTCTATAATCTTTTGCTTTAACTACCAGAATGTTAGCTTGCATTCCTTAGTCTAGTTGAAGGGTGCATCCTTCTTTATTAGCTCTACCAATGGCTTAGCAATTCTTGAGAAGTTCTTGATGAAACATCAATAATAACTTATATGCCCAAGGAATGACCTTACATCTTTTACTATTTCAAGCTATCTATTAATTCCTTGGATGACTCATACTTTCTCAAGGTCCATCTTGGTCTCATTCTTTAAAATTTAATACCCTAAAACTATGCCTTCATGGACCATCAAATGGCTTTTTCGCCAGTTGAGATTCAAATTAGTCTCCATGCATCGTTGAAGCACTTGGTCGAGATGGTCTAAGGCTTGCTCAAAAAGTGGTACCATAGGTAGAGAATCCATCCATGAAGACTTCTACCCCACTACCAATCTACTAATAGAGGATGTTAAATACCAAGTGTTGGAAAGTAGTAGGATAATTACACAAGCCAAAGGGCATCTTTTTGTATGCAAAAATCCCTAAGGAACTTATGAACATTTTTTTGGCCTAATCCTCTATTATGATCTAGATCTAGTTATAGCCACTATAACCATCCAAAAAGTTTTAGTAGCAATGTCCTGTAATGGTGTCCAACACTTAGTCTATAAATGGCAACTGATGAGTGGCAAGGTACCCCTACACTCAACCATATTAAATGAGCGTAGCATGCATGATCCGGTCGAACTCTGTAGACTAAGTGCCTACACACCCCATGGAAGACTTAGGGTTAATCATTCATTATCTTCCCAGACTTACTTGTAATTGTCATGGTGTATGGTTAAGTAAGTCTGAGGTATATGATTTTTATAGATTTTATGTTTTATCTCCTATGCTATTGAGGTCAAGGGTTGAGAAACTAATTACTAATTCTAACTAATGAACTAAGTCTAAATTACCTGGCTTCAGCATCCACTCTCACTTACCGTACACACCCTAAACCGATGCAACTATGGCTACCAAACGCTAATCGTTACTGAGATTACCATGCGTAACGCACGTGCTCGAAGTGGTTGTACTGAGGCACTTAACTAGGAGGAAAGGGTTGAGGAAGCTAATCTAGCCTAAGTGCGATCAACAACCGATTCCTTGATTATCTGTACACATCCTTAAATTCTTGTAATCAATTCATACTCATTTCGAATTACTAAGAGAGAAAAAAATAAATAAAATTAAAGAAAATCATATTCCATGCACTGCAAGGTTTATCCACGAAGTTTGTCTTTATTGTTGTACACGACTTGTGTTCAGGTACAATGTTGCTTGAATAAAGATCCATTCACTTTAGGACTCCTACTACTGGCACATGGAAAATATTCTATCTCTGGAGTGATCAATCTTCCAAAGTTTTCCTACTTCTAGCCTAGGATGAGGAAACAAGGGAGAGCCATTTCTTATTTATAAATATGACGGTGCACCATGATATCACATACACAATATCATAAGGGACAACGCGATATCGCAGGGTATGCAA
The DNA here is from genome assembly GCA_015680685.1 of Gnetum montanum. Lineage (NCBI taxonomy): Eukaryota > Viridiplantae > Streptophyta > Gnetopsida > Gnetales > Gnetaceae > Gnetum > Gnetum montanum. Next base: position 60,490 of record MNCI01028925.1, on the reverse strand, counting down.
TATCACAACGGTCATGATATCGCATATGCGATATCGCGGCCTATGTGAATTACGTCTCATCATACCCCCATGATTGAATGAAAACTCATCCTCGAGTTCCTTACAAAATATTGGGAAGGTATGGGATTATTGAGGTGAATGGAACTAATGTGATGACATGTGAATGGATCATCATTACAAGAATTGACACAATTGGTGTTCATGACAACAAGAATGAACACCTTACTACATTGACATCAGGCCTTAGTTGGTAGTTGAGAGAGAAGAGAGAAAGAATTGTTGCTGCTGCCAACGCCAAGATTGCGCCTTTCGTTGTCCATTCGTAAGCACATCATTGATCTTGCTCCTTGCATAGCTGCTTCCAACACTACTCTATTCCAAGTGCTCTCTCTAGATCCAGTCCATTATTGCATGATCAGTATCTTCACACACAACACAATCTTGTATTAGCAAGGGTGGATGAATTTCAATGTAATTAATACCTTGCTTCGGTGTAAGTCCATTGGCTAGGTTGTGGTATGGATGATTGTGGATCTGGAGATGTATTAATGATGACTACCGAAGGTGTAGGGGTTAGGAAGAAATTGAAACAATTCAGGGCTAGGAGAAAATTGAAAAATTGGGCCCTGTACCCCCATGACTAATCGCGAACCTTTGGTAGCGTTAGAATGGAGAAAGAAAAGGAATAAGAAAGATAGATAAAAAGAGACAACTAGGACATTGATGAAATGGATGTCAAGTTGGAAATGAACAAAATAAAATGGATTACAAAAATGTTTAGGAAAAGAATTTAACTAATGCACCAAATAGAAATGTCAATGGGTCCTTCCCAAAGCAGGCTCATGCCCTTAATGCCCTGACAATCCCACATTCAAAGAGTCCGTAGGCTCTGGGAATGTCAATTGGAATAAGAGTTAAAGTCTTAACCACAAGAATTTACCAAAAATAAAACAATGCATCAACCAAAATATATACACTAATGATACAACCGGCAATGAGGTGAATAATGGAGAGAAGGATGAAGAGAAGAGAATGGAATGGAATCCCAAGATCAAGGTGGTGTACAACCCCTTGTGTGTTTGATGATTAATGTGACTTGGTAAATCTCATTCCAACTCCAGCCTCAAACCAACCACATCCAATGACTTTTCATCAATGCATCTAGCTAATCCATCCCCTTGAATAACAAGAATGTGTCCCACAAGAGTCACCACCATTCCAACGAAACAAGGAGGAGAGAATGGGAAGCGAGAAAGGTCTTAGATAGAGGGAACATTTATGGTTCCATAACCAGTGCTTGTAGCCCAAGTTTATTTCATCTAAGGGGCGTGGTTTGAATTCTCACTTTGTTTTCTTCTTCTTTTTTGTTTTGTGTTTTTATGCGTGAGAACCACACCATGCAAAGACTTTGTTATTTTTATTGTCTCAGCTTTCGATAATTGGGTAACATCAGAACGGTGAGAAAACCCAAGAAGAAAACATTCAAGAACCCAAGAGAATGGCCAACACAAAAGCATCAAGTTCCCTTAAAGTCACACCGTTTTCAAACCTTGAGTCCTTCCTTAGTTTGAGAAGTGCCCAGTCACTGATTCGTTAAAGTTCTTATTATGAAGGAGACTATACATTTCCAAGCCAAGAGAGATCATAGAAACTAGTGGATGGATGGATGAAGTGAACTCATTGCCTGCCATATCAAAAGAAACATACCTTAGTATTCACATCATGACTTAAAGGTAAAAAGCAAACATTAGCAATCAACATGAAAATAGTTCATACCATCATGCAGAACACTTATTGGGTGACAAACTTATAGGGTTGATAACACACACACATAAAAAATGAAAAAGTATAATGATTTTGTAAAACAAAGACAAGAAAAGTTGAAGAAAGTTGTAAAACAAAAATAGGAAAGGTTAAAGAAATTTGTAAAACAAAAATGTGTAAGACAAAAACTTGTAAAAGAAAAATGAAAAAGAACTGAGGACTCCAAATGGTCAACATAGGTGGCCATCTCCCCCATGACTGAATTGCAAGGGAGAGATCCAAAATAGAGAGCGAGGTTGCCCGCTAGTGGAGGTGTAATTTGTACTAGTTGTTGTGGGTTCACATAAAGGTTTTGTTTGTTGTACATTAACCAATAATCTTTTATCTGGGCTGTCAGGCTTGTATATCATCATGGCTCTAGAGGGGAAGGTTGTATGAATAATATAGGGTCCTTCCCACAATGTTTGAAATTTTGTACGCTAAGGTACATGCGTGGGATTCCAATAAAGGACCTTGTCTCCTAGTTGGTACCTAAACCTTTGAACTCTTAAGTCATGACGCTATTTACTATGTGCTTTGTGCAACTCATTTGATGATAGTGCAACCAATCTATTCTCATCTAGCACGTTCAGAGTTGCCAACTGTTGTTTTTATGCTAGGTAGAGGTCTAGGTGGAGGTTGCAAGCCATGGATAGTGTACAGAGCTCATTCTGTATGGGGAGCTTTGATAGTTTTCCATACACTAACTCATAGGAAGAATAGCCTATAGGGAGCTTCCAAGTGGAGTGGTACGCCCAGAGAGCATTGTTCAATTTTGTGCTCCAGTCTCGCCTAAATTTTCTAATCGTTCTTGTTAATATTCTGGTAATCTCCTGATTAGTAACCTCAGATTGGCCATTAGCTTGGGGGTGGTAAGGTGTGGTAAATTTATGCTTAACCCATTGCATCAATTTGCAAAAGGTTACACCCGTAAAATATGTTCCATTATCAGAGATGAGTGCACGTAGCACACCAAACCTATTTACGATTTGTTGTTGTACAAATCATGTAGCCGTAGATGATCTGCAGTCTGTTACTGCTGCCTCTTCAGCCCATTTGGTTAAGTAATCAACAGCAACGATGATATATGCCTTTTTGTTGGACATCAATGTAATAGGCCCCATAAAATCTATTCCCTAGATATCAAAGGGTTCCAAAGGTTGAATCCATTGTTGCGGACCCTCCATCCTAGTAGTCATTCCACCATCACATTGGCAGCATTCATAGGATTGGGCAAAAGGATGGGCATCTTGAAATAGTGTTGGTCAATAATATCCTACAAGTAGGACTTTGGTAGCCGTTCATCTCCCAGCATAATGACCCCCACAAGGGCCCTCATGAGCATCCTAGAGAACTTTTAATTGATCCTGATCGGGCACACACCATTGAACCAAGCCATCAAGATAGACTTTAGAGTTGTCCCTTGATTTCCATGAAGTACTTGGTTTTGTGAAGAAATTGTTCTTTCTTCCTAAAGTCCAACCCTTGTGATATTTGTTGGGAAGTGAGATAAGTAAGAATGCTACTATACTAATTTATTTATGTGGGTTGATCATTTACTACATCGACAAAGAGGGTTTCATCAGGAAAATGGTCAGATACAACATATTCATCCTCTTTGTTGTCCCAACGCAACCAAGATAGGTGTTCTACGACTACATTCTTGATGCCTTTGTGGTCTACTATTGTTAAATCGAACTCCTAAAGAATTACCAAACAACGTACGATACGTGGGCTAACCATTGGCTTGTTCATAAGGAACCTAATTGCACTATGATCCGTATGGATGTATACTTTGTAGCCCAATACATAGTGCCTAAATTTGTCTAGTGCAAATACTACAGCCATTAATGCCTTTTCCATAGTCATGTAGTTGAGTTGTGCATCGGTGATACTCTTACTAGCATAGTGGATGTAATAAGGTCATTTTTGTTCATCTAATTGTGTCAGTACAGCTCCTAAGGTGTAATTAGATGTGTCGTTCATGATATGGAATAGCCTGGACCAATCAAGGGCTTGTAGAATGAGACTTTCTACAAGCCTCTATTTGAGAGTTAGGAATGCCTTTTCACACTACCTAGTCCATTCAAATTGTGCATCTTTTTTTGTTAATTCCACTAGCAGCTTGGAAATTTTGGAGAAGTTCTCAATAAATCTCCTATAGTAGCTAGTGTGTCCAAGGAATGACCTAATGTCTTTGACAGTTTCTGGTTTTTAGGTAATTCCTTGGATGAATTTAATTTTTTCTGGATCCACCTCAATTCCTGATTGTAAAATTTTATGTCCCAGTATGATGCCCTCTTGAACCATCAAATGGCTCTTCTACCAGTTGAGCTTTAGGTTGGTTTCAACACATCGTTTCAATACTTGCTCCAACTAGTCGAGGGCTTAATCAAAGCTCATCCCATAAGTGGAGAAGTCATCCATGAAGACTTCTACTTTGTTACATATTTTCTGTTGAAATATGCTAAGAACTAATCTTTGGAATGTGGCAGGGGCATTGCACAAGCCAAAAGGCATTTGTTTGTATGCAAACATTCCCCAAGGACTAGTGAACGTTGTTTTGGCTTGGTCTTCTGGTGAGATTTGTATTTGGTTGTATCCACTATACCCATCTAGAAAACTGTAATAGCAATGCCCTACTATAGTGTCTAAGACTTGGTCAACAAATGGCAATGGGAAGTGATCTTTGAATGTTTCCATATTCAATAGCCTAAACTCTATACATGCCCTCCATTTACATCCTTTTTTTTGTACGATTACAAGAGGACTAACCCATTTGCTATCAGCAATGGGCTAAATGAACCCAGCCTTGAGAAGTTGCTCTATCTCCTCTTTTACTATTTTTTTTAACTTTGGGTTCAATCACCTCTATAGTTGTTTGCAAGGCTTCATGGAGGGGTCCATGTAAATCCTATGCTGGCATATCCTAGGCTCTATTCTAGTTAGTTCAGGGTATGACCATGCAAAGGCTATTGACCACTTATTTATTACCTTCAGCAAAATTTATTTTTTCTTGGATGCGAGCTTTGCATTGATGATTACCGATTTTCTGTTTTTAAGGGTCATGTATTCCAAACTAGTGGGCAACGGTTTTAAATCTAGGGGCTCTTATTTAAACTTCTCAGGAATCTCCAACTTTTCCCAATTAATGTTTTCAAGGTTAAGGGCTGGAAGTTGGCCACGAACCTACTCAAGTGCATCCATGCTTTCAACGTAAGTACTAGTTATCCCCTCAGTTAGTTCCATGCATGTCATTGATTTTCTCTCTTGGTTAGCCATCAGCACTGGGTGTTTTCTTATTGTGTGGATACTACATATAGGCACTTTTGTATGTCAATATCCTGTCCACACCAATTGCATGCAGGCAATGTTAGACATCGCATCACCCATGATTTCTACACACAATGACACCCTGTGTCACTATATGCGATTCATGGAACTCTCTTCCTCTCAATTTTTCAAAAAGTATTTTTCTTGGATATTTCTAGGGAAAGATTGTGGATTCCTAGGTGTGCATCAATTATACTCAGCCATGCCCTTCCCATTATAATTGGGAAATCCCCTTTGTCATTGTTTATTTGGATCACTAAGAAATTAGCTGGATATGACCAACCACCCACAGTGGTAACAATGTCCTCAACCTATTCCAAAGGAACAGTGATGGACTAGTCAACCATCTCTAAGCGAATATTGCTCTTTTTGAGTGAAGGAAGGTTCTAGGTTTTATACAGTTCTTGTGAGATTAAGTTGACTCCGGAACCTGAGTCGAGGAGAGCCTTATGGGGTTCATTCCCAGCAACTTGGAGATAAACTAGGGGGACCCCAGGATTAGATAATTTCTTGGGAAGGTGGTCAACCTTGATCCAATCGATTACGGTATGCGTTAACATAACCATATGCATTGGGTAGGATTTCTTGTTTGAAGTGGGTCCCAAAACCTTATTTGGTACGGTGGTGTTTAGGTGTTTAACCACTTGTGAGGGTGAGGGCTTAGTTGGATTGTTAGCTCTGAATAAAGGTCATTTCAGTGTATAACTATTAGGACCAACTAAGAATTTAGGATTGGAAGCCCTCGTGACATTAGGTTGTTGCGGTTGTGTGGGAAATACCCTTGGCGTTGTTGGGGCGGTTGGTCATGGAGCTACTAGCGTTAGAGGTGCGGATGGATTCGGAGGATGGTATTTATGTGGGGTGTTCCTTCTTGGAGGGGAAGTATGGTGATATTCCCAAACTGGGTAGTGACATTGTGGGATTGTGTAACCCATAGGGTCACTTCAAGGAATCGGCTATCGACAAGGATACTGTTGTTTCGGTGGTGGCATCCCCCATGACTGTGGGTATTTTCACTGTTGATGTTATCCAATGGGTTGTGATGGAATTCCACTTGGATAATACGCTAAGGGTTGGTGGAACTATCTTGGGTTACCTTGGGAATAAGGTAACCTACAGGGTGTCTACCGTTTGTTGAGTCTAGGGTTAAGTGCATACACCCTAGACTCTTGTAGATGTGAGATGATTGGACAACATCCCTTAGGATGGTCATAGTAGCAGATCTCACATCCACTATCATCGTCTATGTCTGATTCCACAACTTCATCAGATATTGTAATTTTTCCCTTACCTTTGTTATGTGCAGGGCCTAAATTTCTTTTCTTTGTCTTATCTTTGTCACTACTTTGTTCCTCCTTAGACTCTTCTACGATTTTCAAGACACTTTCAAGTTTGGAGTCTAAGGAATCCCACAATTGATCCATCTTAGCCGATACTTCTATTGTTAATTTTTAAATCGGCAAGGTTTTTCTATTCACCAACTCTTCAAGAGGTGACTCATCCTCTTCATTACAAAATTTCACTCCCTTCTTTCGAAGCGAGGGATCATGGTTGTATTCTTCTGCACTTTCTCTCTTTCGTAGCTCACCTTCTTCTTTTGCTACTTGTTCCATAAGTGATGTACTTCATGGGCTCTAAGTTTTGATAATCTCCCTTGGGCATAAGTCCCAAAGGTTCTTCTAGTTTCATGCCTTAGCCCATCTACGATGTGGTGAATTTGATCCTGCTGAGCGTATCCATGGCTCGGGCAACAATGTAACAATGTGTAGTAGTTGACCATGGTAGCATCCAAGGGTTTGTGATTACCTTGCTTCCATCCTTGGATCTACTTACACAATTTAGACACTCTAGAGTGTGTTTGATACTTATCGTTGAAGAGTTTTAGCATTGTACTTCACCTCTTGATGGTTTCTGGTTCTAACGAACGGTACCAACTCTCTGCTTCCTTAGTGAGTGTCCTGGAAAATAACTTAAGTTTTTGCCACTCATTTTCTATATTTTGCAAGGCATAGGCATTGTGGAATGCCTATAAATGATGCTACAGATCAGTGTTGTATCCCCCTTCAAAACGTGGGATATTGTTCATTTCTAAGCATTTGATCCGACTATCTTTTAAATGCCTTGCTGGAATTCTTACTGCCTCCGTTATGTCAAGCATACTTTAGGTGGCAAGTAGGGGTTCATCATGATCATCTCCCTCATGATGCCTGTGATGTCTTCGTTGTTCCCTACTTTCCCTTCATTCATGCCCTTATCCTCTCTCTCGACTCTCTCGTCGAGGTCTCTCATTTTTCCTACCTCTATCCTCACTGTTATGCTCTTTATGATTGCACCCAGAGGTGGAAGGAGAGGGTGAGTGATGAGATGAAGGAGAAGAGGAAGGAGAACCATCACCATGACGATGCTTCCTACCTTCTCTTCGGCTGCTATGGCCCCGATCGTGATGACGATCTAAGTGTCCATCCTTATTATGAGTTGTTGTTCCCTCTTTGAATAGTTGGTGTTCACAGGGTTTAGAAATAGTGTTATGTATCATTGAGCATAGGTTCTAATACCCCACCTCCTCACCATCGTTAGGAGGGGGAACGTCATTTGTTAGAGAACCCATCATAATGGGTTCCTCATCTCCTATTTTGCTAAGGAGGTGCGGGCCTTTGCCCTTCAATAGTGTATGTTGGCTCTCCTGCCTTGAGTCCCTCATACGTTGTAAAGCTATGGGATGGTAATCCCTCATGTCAAAATCACCCATAACGTATTCAACATAAAATTCTGTCATGCCGATTTGTGCCAAAGCATGGAGAAGCAAGTTAGGGACTGCCCGATTTGGGGTTAACACTATGTTACCATATAGATCCCTTCAATGCATCTATTCATCTTGATGGAAGATAAAAGTAAAATTGGAAATATACTCATCAGGATGAGTATATTCCACCCTATATTGTTGAGGAACTGGCGGATTTAGGTTATGTGTTTTTGATTGACAACTGTTCTTTGTATTGTCCCTAGGTGATGTGCTCTTGTGAGAAGAAGACATTGTTATTGGTGTGCTATTTGCCATTATATAATATTTCTTTTAATTAACCCGAAGGTTCATTTAGGCTCCCAACGATGTGAGTGATATCCTATGTTCTATTCAGTGCACAAACACTTAGTCCCCGGCAATGGCGCCAATGATGAGTGGTGAGGTACCCCTACACTCAACCATACGAAACGAGTGTAGCACACGCGATCCTATCGAACTCCGTAGACTAAGTGCCTACAAGCCCCATGGAATACTTAGGGTTAATCATTTGTTATCTTCCTAGACTTACTTGTAATTGTCACAGTGTATGGTTAAGTAAGTCCAAGGTATATGATTTTTATAGTTTCTATGTTTTATCTCCTATGATATTGAGGTGAAGTGTTGAGAAACTAATTACTAATTCTAACTAATGAACTAAGTCTAAATTACCTGGCGTCAGCATCGACCCCCACTTACCATACACACCCTGAACTGATGCAATTGTGGCTACCAAATGCTAATTGTTATTGGGATTACCACGCATAACGCACGTGCTCGAAGTGATCATACTGAGGCACTTAACTAGGAGGAAAGGGTTGAGAAAGCTAAGTTAGCCTAAGTGCGATGAGGAGCTAATTCCTTGATTATCCGTACACATCCTTAAATGCTCATAATCAAGTCATACTCATTCCACATTACTAAGAGAGAAAGTAATAAATAACATTAAATAAAATCCTATTCCATGCACTACAAGGTTTATCTAGGAAGTTCGTCTTTATTGCCGTACACAACTTGTGTTCAGGTATAATGTTGCTCAAATAAAGATTCATTCACTTTAGGACTCCTACTGCCGGCACATGGAAAATATTCTATCTCTAGAGTGATCAATCTGCCAGAGTTTTCCTACTTCTAGCCTAGGATGAGGAAATGAGGGAGAGCTGCCTCTTATTTATAGATATGATGATGCACTGCGATATCGCGTAGGCGATATCGTAGTGGACAATGCGATATCACGTCTCATCAGCAACAAAATATGATCTTTGAAGGTTATCATGTTCAACAACTAGAAATCTATGTAGACTCTCCACTTCCCTCCTTTCTTGGGTATAATCATGAGTGGACTAACCCATTCACTATTCACAATTGGATATATGAACTTGGCCTTAAGAAGTTGATCTACTTCTTCCTTGATAACTTGCTTAAGTTTTGGATTCAACTTCCTTTGTGGTTACCTCTTTGGCTTGATGGAAGAGTCCATGTAGACATAGTGCTAGCATATTCATGAATCTATCCATGTTAGCTTGTGGTGTGACCAAGAAAAGGCTATTGGTTATTTGTTGATCACCTTTAGTAGCTTTCTTTTCTAATCCTAAGAAAGGTTAGCATTAATGATTACTAGCTTGCCATTGTTATGAAAAGCATATTCTAGAGGTGTTGGTAAAGTTTTCACTTTGAGAGTCTCCTGCTTGAAGTGATATGGGATTTCCAACTCTTTTCAATTCATTTCATTATGCATGTGTGAGAATTGACTAGGGAGATTCTCCATTTCATTCATATTCTTGATGTAGGAACTTTTGAGGCTCTCTAATGGTTCCATGTATATTGTGGATTTAGCTTAATATTTTGATATCAACCACTGGGTACCTTCCCATTTTTTTGCATACAGACACTTTTGAATGATTACTATTTTAGCATACCAGTTGCATTCTTGGATAGATGTACCTTTTACCTATCCATATTCTCTAAATGTAATTTCACCTTGTATCATTGTATGCAATGCACAAAACTCAGTTCTTCTTCATTTTGTCAAATTTATTTTCCTTAGAGATTTCCAAGCAAAGGTCTCTAATCCCCATCTTAGCATCCATGGTACTTAGCCGAGCCCTTTCGATAATGAGAGGTAAGTCTCCCTTACATTTACTCACATGGATTACAAGGAAATTTATGGGATAGGACTATCCATAGATAGTGGTCATGATGTTCTTCACTAGCCTCAAGGACATACTGATGGATTAATCTGTAAGCTCTAGTTTGATATTACTCTTTTTAAGAGGAGGTAGGTTCCATGTCTTTTATATTTGTTGTGAGATTAAGTTCACCCCAAAGCATAAATTCAATAGAGCCTTACATGGATCATTTATTGTAATCTATAAATAGATAAGGGGACTTATAGGTTCAAATCACTTCCTAGAAAGGTAGCTAGCCTTTATCCAATTGGTGACTACATGGGTCAACATGATAGTATGGACATTGAAGGACTTTCCATTTGAAGGATACTTGAAAGTACTTTCAAAGGTAGATGAGGTAAGGTTAATAGCCATAGGTGTCTATGAGATTTTTGTAGGATTTTTTGTTTTAAACAATGCCCTCTTGTAAGGTTTTTTTTTAGAACCACTTGGATGAATATCTGGTTGTAAGTTTACTGCCCTTGTGGTGTTTCAATGTTATGACTATGATGGAATTTCTCCCTGCATAGGTGGAGCATGTGCAAAAATGTGATGGTTGATAGTGCAGAGGCTATTGAGGAATAAGGAAGAGAAAAAGGAAAAGGAGACTCACTTCTTGGAGAATGTGTTCTATAATATTCTAGAGAATAGTACTCATGAGAGAAGGACGTGTGACTAGATGAGCCATGAGGAAATATAGACTATTAAACATAATATCCATAAGGGTTTGATTACCTATAAGGACACTATAGCTATGGTGATGGCATCACCCACAACTATGGATTTTGCCATTAGTGGTATTACTCTTGAGGTTGAGGAGGTGCTCCACTTGGATAATCTATTATTTGATGTAACTATTGCCTATAGCTTCCTTGTGGTTAAGGCAACCATCTAGGTGTTTTCCTTTTTGCAAATTTAGGATTTAGTGTATGCACCCTAGATTTATGCAAATGTGATAGCACTAGATAACATCCCTTAGGATGTTCACATTGGTTGATATTGCATCCATCATCATCAATTTTAGAATCTACAACTTCTTCAACCATTACAACTTTACCCTCTTGCTGATGGTAACTCTTTTCTATATCATATATTTTTCTTCTATGTTGAGAACTACTTCCCTACTCCACTCTTTCTTCTACAATTTTAAGAGTTTTTTAAAACTTCTTGTCCAATGAGTCTCATATTTTATGAACCTTAGCTAATATTTCATTGATAGATTTTTGTATTGACAATGTCTTTCTCTACACTACTTCATTAAGAGGTGCTTCCTTCTCTAAATCATAGAAACACGCCTCCCTTTTATGAATGGAGTGGTATCTATTATACTCCTCTACACTCTCATGTTTCGTTTTCTCTCATTCTTCTTTAGCCACCTTTTTTATCAACCTTTAAATCTGATGGATCTACATTTTAGAGAGTCTTCCTTATACATAAATCCCAAGGTTTTCCCTTGTCTTATTCCAAAGTCCATTTATGATATGGTAAAGTTGTTTCCATTGAGACTATCCATGGCCTAAGCATTAGTGTAATACAAAGTAGTACCTATGCAAGGCTACATCCAAGGAGTTATGATTTCCATGTTTCCATCCTTGGATCTACCTTCACAAGTTGGACACTCTAGAGTATATTTGATATTTTTCGTTGAAGATTTCCAACATGGTACTCCATCAAGAATAGATTATGATTCCAAGGACCAATACTAGCTCTCTACTTCTTTGATGACTATCCTTGGAAATAATTTAAGCTTTTGCCATTCATTTTGTATATTTTACAAGGTATATGGATCATGAAAAACTTGTAGATTATTTTTTGGATCTACATTATATCCCCATTCAAACCTAGGGATATTATTCATACCTAGCCTCTTAATCCTACTATCTTTTTGATGCCTTATGGGAATTCTCACTACCTCTAAAATATTTAGCATGTTTCTAGTAGTCAAAAGAGGCTCATCAAAATCGTTTTGTTCACAGTGGCCCCTTTTATGACCATAATTCCTATGATAAATCCTACTACTCCTTTGCTCTTGGTGGTGCTCTACTTCCTCTTGTAGTTGTCTATGCCCCTAGTCTTGATCATCTTGGTAGGATCTCCATTTATCTCCATCTTGATCCCAACTACTCCTTCGTTTGTCTTGGTCATGGCTCCTCTTATCAAAGTTTGATGACAATGAGGATGAAAAGGTGAAGAGGAAGGACTAGAAGAATGATTGCTACTAGTCCTTCTCCTAGGGTTCCTTTCCTATTCCCTTGCAATATCTTTTTCTTTTTTCTTTTTATTAGAGGAATGACTATGGAACCTCTTCCTTGATGTCTATCAAGCTCTTGATCCTATTCTTCCTTCTTCTTGGTTATTGTCCAATGTGAACTACAACCATTGCTAATGGATATCATCCTTCATGAAAGGAGGGGAGTTTTTATATTAGGATAACCTTAAGAAGAAATAATGATTCTACATTTGTAGAAACAATGGTGTTGGAACCCCTTTGCCCTTATAGGCCTCATAGCATGCTACCATATGTCAATCTTGCTTAAGAAAGAAATATGTAGGCTAATATTTCCTATATGTGTGGTCTAGGACCTCATATTCTAGGTTGAGTGTTGTCATGCCTAATTTGATGAGATTAGCCATCAACATGACAAGAATAGATCAATTGGAAGGCAAAATAATGTTGCCTTTCATGTGCCTCTAGTGCAGCTATTCATCTTAATGGTAGATGAAAGTGAAATTTGGATTATAAGGATCCAAATGGGCATAGAGAACTTTCATTTATTGGGGTTTCTTTGGTCCATCTTGTCATTGATTGGATTCTCATGTACATGGTGTGGATTCATTCCTGTGAGAAGAAGCCATGTTAGTTATGGATATAACTAGTATGCATTTGATATTTTAATTTCTTAATTATTTTCCTTTTGGATAAGATTAATTCATAATTATTTTTATCTTTACAATGTCTTTATATAAATTCATAGTTTATTGCTAATCAACGTACTTAGCTAAATGAAATCCTTGACATTGGTGCCAAAAATGAGTAGTGGGTATTCCCTATATCCAACCATACAAATCACAATAGTTCACTAACGATTCAATTAAATTCCATAGACTTAGTCTCCTAATTTTTCCTATAGTCCTAAATAGTGAATCATGTGGTTGCAAGATTATTGTCTTCTTAATCTACACTTTTGTTTAACTGTACATTTGGTTACGTGTGATTAAAACATGTGATATGTATTTTTATAATTAATTGATTTTATATTTTTCTTCCTATAGCTAGATTATTTAAATAAAGGTTCAATGATTAATTATATTACTAACCAATTACTCTAGTCACTAATTATCCTAACATGGCGTATCTACTCCCACTTGCCATAGACATCCTAAACTACTATTAACATTACTAGGTTACCAAGTGGCTATTACAGGGTGTAACAAATATCCACTACTGGGATTACCAAGTGCAATACATTATGCTCAATGTGGTCAAACTCATGTATTTACCATTAATTACATTAATTATTTAAATCCATAAATATAAATTGCATGAAAAGTAAATTGTTGAATGCAAAGGATAAACTAGCCTATGTGCTACAATGAATGTAGGAAATCTCAACTTTATTACCATTCATGCTAATGAAAACATCATACAATCTCTTAAATTCACACTGTGGGCATTCAGAGCAAAAATAATCTAACTTTGAATAGGAGAAACTATAAGAACTTAGCTATGCTATAATTACAAGTGTCATATGTATGAGTGGTGAGTGCATTTATATAGGCACTACTTGAGGCAGCAACCATGCATTGACTGAGCTGCATTGATGCATGTGCATCAATGTAGCTAGTCTTATTCATGACTCATCAATTAAAAAATCATAATCTTCCCAACCAAGATCAACTTGAGGCTAGAAGTAAAACAAAAATCTATGATCTTACAGAGGATCTCAAGAGTTAAATCAAAGATATCCATGTATGAGCTTTTACAACTTAAAAAGGAAAAAGAAGATATACATTGATTAGTTAACAAAAAAGCTAAGATTTCAATACATGAAAGACAAGTTATAGCTATATGTGAGAAAAATGTCCATATTTTTTTGATGGATTTAAGAATCATAGTTAATATAATGCCCCTAAAAGTTTGTAAAACTTTAGAAACTTAAAGGATTTCAGAAAAAAGAAATGTTATCCAACTTGATGGATCAAATGTTCATGTAGTAGAATTACTCAAGGATTTCCAAATTTGTTTCAAAAAATACCCAAATTTTATGTGTCACATAGAAAGCATAATAATAAATATGAAGCTGACCTACAACATGCTTCTATCATGTACCTTTGGCACTTAGTTTGAAGGCATCTTTAAATATAACTTTTTAGAACTCCTTCTAAGTAAGGGATAGTTTGTACACATGATAATTCCTAGAAAACATTTCCATCATCATGTTTCCATAAATCAAAAAGAACCTAATGTCATATCAACCTATAAAAATGTAAACTTTATTGGAGTTGTTTACCTTGATTTTGAAGAATATAAAATAGAATAAATCTTAAATGAAATAGGCTATTCTCTACCTAATATAAATCCATACATATATACTTATGTTACTTTCTACTCTCTAGTCTTTAGGAAACTCTTAGAGTTAGATGATGATATTGTACTTTTTAATCAACATGATAAAAAGACCTTCCTCATTGGTAACCCTCCAAAAATTGGTAGAGATAAGGACATTAGCAAAATATTTATTATTCAATAGTTACATTTACATTGATCAAAGGGATTTCTTTTCATATTTTAATAACTTAACCACATGAATACTTATGATGTGGTACTAGACTTATGTTTATTCCTTTCAAGGAAGCCCTAAAATTCAAGAACATTCATTTTTCAAAACCTATGAAAAAACCATGGCTAAATATGAAGCTTTAATTCCTATTTAGTTTGACCTCAAAAATTTGAAAGTTTATAGTGATTAAAAACTATTTATGAGTCAAATCAACAATATATATGAAGAAAATGATCCTATAATAAGAGCATATAAGACTTATGCTCTAAAATTATTCAAAGAATTTGATCATATTATCTTAGAACATGTTCCAAGGAATGAGAATCTTATTTCTCATGATTTAGCTAAAGTTTCTTGTGTCTATATATATATATATATATATTGTTATGGAGCATGGGATTCAAAAATTATCATGGAAAAGGTTGGTGTCTACTACATCCTTGATAATGTGCTTTTTTTGCAAGTGTTTGATGATGATAATCAAATTACACTCTTCCTTAATAATCAAGGTGAGTTTATGATCAAATTCTTAATACTTGATATGTTTATGAGAATGATTCAATTTTTATCAGAAGTTTCACTAAACTTTATTTCTAATGAAGCCCAACATAAAAAAGTGAATGATGAAATTGAACAAATACCTTAACATAAAGAGCAAAAAAACATTAGGAGAAACTAAAATCATTTTGATTAAAAAAAGAGATTAAAAAACATCCTACAAAAATAGGAAAACATTTCCATACTAATGTAAAAGGTCTACTAATCACATTTTTACATGAATTCAATGATATTTTAGCATAATCCTATGAAGACTTGAAGGTTTACAATCTACTCATCATTACACATATGATAATAGTTAAAACCCAATACTAAGCTATTTGCACAAAAGATAACATTAATTGACCCCAAGATTAAACCACTAATGAAAAAAATTGATAAACTATTTGAATCTAAAATTATATATCTAATTAAACATTCTAGTTGGGTTTCAAACTTATTTTCTATGCATAAGAAATTAGGGAAATATTATTGTGTAGATTTTAGAAATCTTAATACGTCTCATATTAAAAAATAATTATCTGTTGTCCTTTATAGGAGAGTTATTACAAAGGGGTAATGAAGAAAAGATGTATTTTTTTCTTTATAGATATTCAAGATATAATTAGATTTTAGTTAACAAGAAAGATTAATATAAACCAACATTTACAACCAAGTGGTAAACTTATCAAATTTCTAAGATGCTTTTTAGACTTTTAAATGCTGAATCAACCTTTCAAAGAGTTATGGATAAGAATTTTGAAGGAATGTTAGGGAAAAATATCACTATCTATTTACATAACCTAATAGTCTTTTTATATGATAGAGGCACACAACCTAAAGATCTTAGAAAAAAAAATTGAGATGTAGAAAATATAGTGTTACTTTGAATGCGAAGAAATCTATCTTTAATATTAAAAGTGAAAGATTTCTTAGTCATATTGTAATAAAAGAAGACATCTCTATTAATCCAAATTGAACAAATGCTATTCTTGAAGTTTACTAGGTAAGAAAGAATTAAGATCTTTCTTTGGTAAGATCAACTTTATTAGAAGATTAATCCTCATATTTGCTATACTAATTAAACTAGTAAATGAAATGTTAGAAAAGAATAATTCCATATATTGGATGGTTTAGCACTGAAATGCTTGTCCAAGTAATAAAAAAGTGATCATTGACATTCCAGAAATAACTTTAGCTTCATATGAAGATGATTTCTTTCCATATGTCTTCTCTAGTGAACATACCTTAGTTGCCATCTTAATTCAAGATATTGCAAATTAAGGTGAATGTCCTATAGTCTTCATGGCACATATTTTAAAATATTTTAAGTTAAAAGATTCTTCTATTGAAAAACATTATGTGCAATAGTCAAAGCTCTAAATAAATTAAGATTTTACATGCTAAGGTCTAAGACTATTATTATAGTTCCTAATCTAGCCACATTAACTCTTGCTAAGATGCAAGATCCATAAAAAAAATGAGCTAAGTCGGTTATGAGGTGATATATAATGGAAGATGCCAAAATTAGTAAGAGAAATTGGTTTGACTAAATTAATCACCATTGCAACAATCTTCAAATAATTAGATGGTAAACATGATTTTGAAATAATATCTTTACATATATTACAATTGGAAGTAGTAGAGAATGTACCTTTTCCACCAAATCAATGAAACGATCCTTGGTATAGTGATATTAAGTTCTACATGACTTTCTACTGTTATTCATCTAATTTCCCAAAATATTAAAAAAAATTTACTTTCTAAATGCCAAAAGTTATTATTATTTAATGAAAAATTATATAGAATGAACTTTAATGATACTCATCTTGGGTGTTTAGATAAGGATCAAACAATAGCTTCTTTAAGACAATTACATGAGGAATGTCATATTGGTCAGTGAGCTTTAGTTTATAAAATTACAAAAATAGGGTATTATTAGCGTACTATGACTATATATGCTTGTATGATTGTGAAATCATGTCTACAATGTTAATTGTTTAAAGGAATAGAAGCAAAATGCTCAACACCTCTACAACCAATCATAAAAACAAGGTCATTTACATAATGAGCACTCAATTTTATACATACTATTAATCCTTCCTCTTCATTACAATATAAGTTCATTCTAATGGTGATCAATTACTATATCAAATGGGTAGAAGCTAAGGCACCTATGAATGCTAGTTCATGTGAAGTTATACAATTCATGGAGCATGATGTTACCTCTAGGTATGGTTACCCTTATGCATTAGTTACACATAATGATCCTACCTTTATATCCATAGAATTCACAAAATGGATTGCAAAATATAATAGCATTATGAAATATGCAACAAAATATTATCCTCAATGAAATGAGTTATCAAAATCATCAAACAAGATTATCTTAGATGGAATCAATAAAATGATAGAGTGTAACCCAAGGTCTTGACATAAAAAACTTAAATGAACTATGTGGGTAGATCAAGTGCATTATAAGGAATTAATAAATTCAAGTCCTTATGAATTAGTATATGAAAAAAATTTAATTTTACCAATCAAATTACAAATGTCCACTTTTGATATTTTCCTAGATTATTTAAATACTAATAAACAAATAATTACATGAACCTATGAACTTTAGGATCTAGAACTAAAATGTGAAAAGGTAATAGAATACATTTTGAATCATCAAGACATCATCAAAAGATGGTTTGATATGAGATATTCTTCAAACAATTTTTAAAAAGGAGTTTACTATTAAAAAGAGATAAGCACTCAGAGCAAGCTAGTCATCAAGGTAAGTTTTTCCCTTTGTGATTTGGTCCATATCATGTTGTTGAAGCTCTATCTTCCAATGTTTATGATCAAGGCATCAACTAGCCCTCATATAATCCTCAATGTATTTTTATGTGTATGTATGCTTTCTTGTGTTGGCCTTGTTAGTGATGATTCTAGGATGTTTTGACATGTTAGAGGATATTTGCAACCTATTTCGATGAGTTCAAGGGGTTCCAAGATCAATGGGGATTTGTTTGGAGGTATTTGGATGTTTTAGACCTTAAAATAAGAACCGTTATTTTTGGCCCTACTAGGATAGACATCTCCTTTGCAAGCTAGAAACCTACTCTTGAAGCAAGATATCTACACTAGATACAAAACAACTTCTACAACTTATCTACACTTGGGCAAGAAGTCTCCTCTAACTACAATATTTCTACTCTACGAATAATGGTAATTTGTATTTTTGAGTGAAAAGGAAGATGAAAGGTCACATAAGAAGCTATAAATAGGTGTCCAAGTCTAGAGCTTGGGTAAGAGAGTTAAGTGAGAGATTTGAGAGGTCTCTTAAGAACTTATGCAAGAGAGTTTATGTGTAACTAAAGGAGAGCATGTACTAAGACATTGTGTCCATTTGAGTGAGAGACAAGAGAGAGCACTTAAGAAAGGTTGAGAGAATATCTTATAAGTGTCTTTTCTTGAGTTGATTCTTCAAGTGTAAGTAATTAAGGATTGTAGCCTCTAAGATCCTTGGGAAAGATGTGATTTAAGCTTGGCTTCTTATCTTTGATGTATTTTTTTCTTACATTTTAAAAGTTTTCTTAATAAAAGTAAGAAGTTTCTTCATTTCTTTGTGTTGTTCTTGTTTGCCAAGCTTAATTTTCTTAGAAAACCTATGAAATGGATCCTTTTTGGGTCTATTGAGGTAGGCTTTGCAATAGATTGGTATCAAAGCACTTGGTTTGGAGGTTTCCATACTTGAAGTATTGATCTTCATTAAGCTTTTAAAGAAATTTTAAAGCTTTACAATCACTTAGGATTTGAAAAACCTAAGAATGGAAAAGATTGCTTTAATATTGTAAAATCAAGATTCTTTTGTGATTTTTAGCTTCCATTTACTTGAAAGGATATGGTTTAAAGTTGATTATGTCTTCATTACACTTTATATTGAAATTTAGTACCTTGTTACCTTGAATTAAAAGGAATTGGTTAAAAATCTCATTTTGTTGCTTTAAGATTTTATCTTTAGATTTATGAAAGGTATGTCTCCTAAGAAGAAGATAAATCAAAAGCTTGGAAAAGAGCTTCAATAGCTCAAAAACTTCTTTAAGGCTTTTATGGTTGAAATGCAAGAAGTCCTCCTCAAAGGGCTACAAGCACCAAGATTTTGTAGAAACTTCAAGAAGAAGTGAAGAGGAGAATTCTTTTGCACCTATACAAAGATCAAGAGGAAAACATTATCAAAGGACACCAAGAGGAGAAGAGACTAAAACTCAAAGATATGAGCAAAGGATTTTTCTCTTCATAATAATGAAGAAAATGATGATGAAATATTTTTCAAGATCTTAATAAATGCTTTAAGAGTTCCTCATGCAAATATTCCCATGCTTAAAGGTATTTAAGATATTGATTTATATCTTTCTTGGCTTAGAGTTGTGAATAAGTATTTTCTTGTTGAGCAACTTTCTAGTGAGAAAATGATTTATGTTGTTAAGAGCATACTTGAAGAATTGGTAGTTTAATGATAAGACAAGGAATATCTCAAATACTTTGAAGAACATGGAAGGCCTATTGAGAGTTGGCAACTCATGAAATTTATGCTAAAGCAAAAGTTTTAGAAGACATCCTTCCATCATGAAGCCATCAAGAAGCTGAAATTTCTCATACCAGGAGATCAAGAGGTTTCATATTTGGGCTTGGGACTAGCATTGGTTGAGTTCAAATTTTGACTTTTATTTTTGAAATTAAATTTTTAAATTTTTAATTTAAATAAGCATGAATTATGAGAAAATTAAAATGACAATATCTCTTAAACCATAAGTCTAATTGAGATGAAATTGGTATCGTTGGAATCATCTCGTTAAACATTACACATTAGACAAGGTTTAGCAGGAAAATTATTAAGTTTAATTTCCATAATTTGAGAGAATAAAGTACCCTATTTTCACTAAATTGACTTTAAAAAGTTGATGTATGAGGTGACATGAGGACTTCTAAGTCACTTAAGTTTGATTACAAATGAAAAGCAGACTTGACAATGAGATAAGTATTATCAATCTTAGGTTGGTTAACTCTAAGGAGAAGGTTAACAAAGTAACACATCACAACATTAAATACTAAGTGTGAATTTCCCTATAAACCCCTTGGTAAAGTTTCTTACTTGCTAAGTAGAGAGGATATCTTGGTAGCTTGATTTTATTATGTACGCGATGATTTAGATAAGGTATGCAATATTGACTAGGTAGGGTTTGGACATTTAGCAAAAGTAAGATTCAGAATGGAACCATGCCATAGAAAACCTTGACTAGGGCTTACTAGCCTCATTGCAAAGACATTAAGGATAACTTTAGTTAATTAAGGAAAATTGTAACATTAATATAAGTTGGATAAAAGCTACCTAGGATGATGTTACCTTTGTCTCACCAAAGGTTTCTACAATTGATGTTTCTTTTGGATGTATGATTAGATCTCCTAGAAGTTTGATCATAAGTATCCATGGAAGTCTTTGGGAATGCATTTTCTTAATTGGCATGATTAGTCTTGGAATTGATGTGCATTTGGTAGTGGTTTATGATTCATGGCCCATCATTAGATTGTGTCAGCTATTGATTTTGATTGATTCTTGAGTTATGGTTTGCTATGGAACTAATTGTGTTATCCTATTCTTGAATGTCATGGCAAACATCAAATATATGCATTAGGGAAAATGCAGAAGAAAATAAAAAGGAATCTTTAGTAATCTAGAAAAAATATGTCTAGGTCATGCTCTAAGGGTTCCTTGGTAATGAGTGGTGAGGTACCCCTACATTCAGCCATACGAAACGAGCGTAGCATGCGCGATCTGGTCAAACTCCACAGACTAAATGCCTAAACATCCCATGGAACACTTGGGGTTAATCATTCGTTGTCTTCCCAGACTTACTTCTTGTTGTCATGGTGTATGGTTAAGTAAGTCCAAGGTATATGATTTTTTTGGTCTTTTCTGATTTTATGTCTTCCATACTAAGAGCAAAGGGTTGAGAAACTAGCTAACTCTAACTAAGGTCCTAAGTCTAAATTAACTAGCATCAGCATCCGTTCCCACTTACCGTACACACCCTGAACTATGCAACTGTGGCTACCAAATGGTAATCGTTACTGGGATCACCACACATAACGCATGTGCTCGAAGTGGTCGTACTGAGGCACCTAACTAGCCTAAGCATGATGAGGAACCGATTCCTTGACTAGCCATACACATTCGTAGATGCTCGTAATCAAGTTGTACTCATCCCGCGTTCTAGGAGATAAGGGTGAGAGAATCTAATCGCGATGAGTAGCTAATTCCTTGGTTAGCCGTACACATTCGTCAATGCTCGTAACCAAGTCGTACTCATGCCGCGCTAACAACAGATAATAAATAACATGTAATAAAACCTATCCATGTACTACAAGGTTTATCCATAAAACTCGTCTTTATTGCCGTACACAACTTGCGTTCAGGTACAAAGTTGCTTGAATAAAGAATCGTTCACTTGGGGACTCCTACTATGGGCACATGGAAAAATATTCTATCTCTGGGGTGATCAATCCGCCAAAGCTTCGCTACTTCTAGCCTAGGATTGCAAATAAGGGGAGTGCTGCCTCTTATTTATAGATTTGGCGGTGGACCACGATATCGCGTACGCGATATCGCAAGGGACGATGTGATATCGCGTACACGATATCGCATGGGATGCGATATCGCAACCGTCGCGATATCACGTATGCAATATCGCGGTGCATGTGATATTGCGTCTCATTACTTGGGGTTGTCTTCCTTTGGTATCTATCCCTTGGAGGCAATCTAGCACTACCACCATGGTTAGGCCTATAATTGGCCAAAAGGGAAGGCTAGTCACCCTCTTATCCTGCTTCAATTGGCACCTATTACTCATCATATTTATTACAAAATGATACTATCTTTGTTATGGAATGGCTCCATTTCGGAGTGGGGACATGATAGTTAGGGTCCAAACTACTCCATAAATAAAGTATTATATAATCACATGTGCATGATAGAAAATAAAATATGCATAACTAAATGTGCACATAGAATAAAATATACATAGTACAATCCTTGTACAAGTATGATAATTGATAGAAAGATAAACTTTCACAAGTAATTGGATATCAACAATTAATCATAAAATATATAAATGATTTATGATTGAGCTCCACTAGTAGTAAAAGAAAATAATACAAACTTTAATAAAATACTCTAGCTAGTAGATTATATTCACTTATGTAAGACAACAACAACAATAGTAAGTATAATAATATAATCCTATTATTTAGTTAATAAAATTAGAACTAACCTATTGAAATGTATTTTCCAACATTAAAGAATTAAACACATGCATTAAATTAAATAATTCAACCTATGCAAATTTTTAGGTTATAACAATGCAATTGTCTACTTTCTTTGCATTTGGAAGTATATTCTGTTGCTTGTTCTCTATAGTTATTTCTAGTAGCAAGAGCATAACTATGACATTTTTTCAAGAGTTAAATATTAGATTCTCAAAAATATTATATTTTAATTATAGCTTCAAGCACAAAAGCTTTTAGTGAAAGCTAAGCAATTAACCTGTTTCTTGCAGCATTAATTTTTTTTTAAAAAAAATTGGGGGCTTACTAATGGGAAGCTTTTAACTTTTGTTGCTATTTATTATTTTTGATTGATGCTTTCTTGTATCTTTAGGAAGAGTCGTCTCATTTTATTTTTAAAAAACCCTTTCACTCAATCTAAATTATAGATATATATATGATAAATGTATAATTAAGCTAGTTTCCAAATAGATGGGGAGAGGGGGGCAATGAGGTGGCATTAGACTCAAGCTAACAACTTATTACTTGCAAATACCGGTGAAACAATGAAATAACTACTTAAACCACCTGTCATGGACTGTTCCCTATTTGGTTATTACCCGTCGTTTTTCCTTGGTTACATGAATTTAAAAATATTATCTGTTATTAATACCAAACAGCTCGTAAGCAGCGGACATGAAAACTCTGGGTATTATTATAAATAGTTTGAGTTCTATAGTTGAGACTCTTCGTTAGCTTTGCATAATCAATTCAAGCGTGTCGTGCATATGTGGTCAAACACTGCTTGCTGACCAGTTGCAGGTGGAGCAATTCAATTTCGCAAACATTGCGCCTCCTCCGGAAAAGTAGCACCTTATTCGTTTCATCGAACACATTGACAGACAAATTTTCTTCTGGGAACAAGACGCTGATCATATTCAGAGTTCGCCATGGCAGCAGCACCTGCAGGGGAGGAGAATAGTAGCAAAAAAATCTCAAGCGCAGCTAATGGCGCTAAAATTTCAAACGCAGCATCACAGCAGTAGCAGATGATGTAGTGGACTGCGATAAGCTGAGAGACATGTCATCGTAGCCACGCTGAAGACGGCGAGGCAGGATTAGAGAAATCCCTGAAACGTATTTTCTGCCGCGAAAATCTTTTGTCGGAGCAATCGCCTACTACGGAGCCTTTGCTGTCGCTGGTGTTGGCGCGGGCATGATCGTAGAACAGTGGATCAAGAAAAAGATTGCAGGTACATTCATTCAATTCATTTCTTCGCTTTCGTTGACATGTTTTGATTGTAGTTTTAAAGAGGTTTTGCGATGCTTTCGTGTTTGGTTTAATTCCAAAAGAAGGTTATTTGCCAAGGGTAAGTGTCTTCACGTTTTGGCACACTTAGCATACCACTGTTTGATGTTATGAGTTCTGCAGTTTTCCTAACGAGATTCTATTATATTAATAAACATAAGATTTAAAGTAAGAGTTATGATTTGGAATCATGGTAAGGTGATTACTTTTCAAGTTGGAAGTCCATGTTTGAGTCTGGGTACAGCTAAAGAGGTTGGATCTTTAATAAGATGAGCATTGAGCGTCTCGGTGATAATCCAAATTTGAAGGATACTAAAATTATTTTCCCAATCTTAACTATCAGCCAAGATTAGAGAAATTCTTCACAAATTCTATTTGTGTATTCTGTAAATATTTTTAACAAATAAAGAACAAACAGAAGAATGGAATATTGATTTGTGTACACGTTAGTTCTATTTTAGGGGATATTTTCCTTCAATTTTTAGTATACGGTTTGTTCTGCTCTAAATAGTACAGGTTCTACCATGTTTTGGGAATTCTATGGATGGCTTTTCATTGCTGGTTTTCCGTTTTATTGATTTATTATAAAGAATAAACACACGAAAAACTAGTTGTACACATATCAGTAGATTCCATAGGAAATGTCTTTTGAATTATTATTTGTGATGTGCTAATGGGTCATGACATGCATTGGCTGGTTCAATTAACTGGCGTATGCCCAGACAGAAGTTTCTGAAATGGTAGTACCCCATAATTGAGAATTTGTCTTAGTATCCTCACATTAAGATGTTGATTTTGTAGTCAAAATTGGATGAGTGCAGTTATGAATGGCCTTCTTTCATGACATTATGAGGTATTTGTAGACTGAATAAGAAGGTACACAGTTAAGCTTAATTCATCTTCCATGTTTGGTACAGGGGACTTGAATAGTGTATTTGTGTTTATTTGGTAATACAGACATGCTTCAATCTACGCTAATACTTGTGCTACTTGCAACCTAAACTTAGCAACTACAAATTTGATTTTTGAATGCAAACAATACTTTTTACTCTGCTAAGCAATGGTATATTTTGCAGAGTCAAATGCATAAACATTTGTTTCCTTAAAAACAAGATCAGTGGGCAGAATTTTGTAACCTTTTAAGCCCTATAGATTGCAGTTAAAATAAAATTAAAAGAAAAGAAAATTTACTTGTATGCAATTTACTTCC
This sequence comes from Gnetum montanum, assembly GCA_015680685.1. Classification (NCBI taxonomy): domain Eukaryota; kingdom Viridiplantae; phylum Streptophyta; class Gnetopsida; order Gnetales; family Gnetaceae; genus Gnetum; species Gnetum montanum. The sequence continues at coordinate 35,259 of MNCI01028925.1, read as the reverse complement.
ATTTCTCATATTATTTTTCGCAAATTTGTATTCGTGACAGAGGATAAGGCTGTTGTGGTGGACCTTTCACTGAGAAAAACTTCAAAGTGATTTTGTAGCCTACAATTTTGAGTAAGAGTTTGGGCACCATAACAATATGCTAATGTTGGTTTCAAATGGAGCAACCAAATTGCAAAATCTTGTCAAAATCATCGCCAAAATAATAATCATTTGGCTATTTGGTTTACTACCTGAGCATTATTAGCCCAAGTTTTGAATTATGACTGAATTTATGTCTGGGAAGTTATTTTTGTATGACATTTGATGTCAGTTGCCAATATGTCTTTGTCAAAATAGTTGATGAGTGGTGAGGTACCCCTACACTCAACCATATGAATACGAGCGTTCTCACGTGCGATCCGGTCGAACTCCGCAAATGGACTAGTTGTGGTACCTAGATCGTTATCCTTAGGTCGCAGTTCGCTGTCTTCCCACCTGGACTAGTATTACCTTTTGTCACATATGGTTTAGTCCAGAGTGAGGTGTATGATGGTTCCTAATCTAATGCTACGCCTGAGGTCAATGGAAAATAAGATTAACTAAGCTAAGCTGGGGGAGAAAGGGTAAGAGAATCTAATCTAGCCTAAGTGCGATGAGCAGTTGTTCCTTGATTATCCGTACACATCTAAACTAGGATTCTCAATAAGGGAGAGCCACTTCTTATTTATAGACATTGTGGTGGATTGCGATATCGCGTACGCAATATCGTAGGGGAAGACACGATATCATGGGGAATGCGATATCGCGAAGGACGCGATATCATGTATGCGATATCACATCCCATCAATAGCCAATAGGTTCTCAATGTTTTGCATCTTAAAATTACTTATTAAGTAGGATCAAAGTGTAGATGTGCAAAATTGAACTAACAAATTTGTGATAGTTTATATAATTGAATAGATTTGATGCATAAACCAAATAATAAGCTTTCATCTTGTTGTTATCATCAAATAGATAGTTCTTGTTAGGAGCATTGATGAAACATGAAATTGCTCATATTGTTGGCGGTCGCGTTAAGGCACCCACGTTATATCATGGGTCACAATATCGCGTATGCGATATATCATGGGCCGTGATATCGCGTATGCGATATCGCGTACGCGATATCACAGTCAGCCGCAATTTCCATAAATAAGAGGCCGCTCTCCCTCATTTGACATCTTAGTTTTAGAGTAGCGAAGCTTTGGTAGTTTGATCCCTCCAGAGTTAGATTTTTTCCCGTGTCTGCCCGCAGTGTGGTGAATGTAATTGTACAGTGTCTTTATTCGAGTGTGCCGTACTTGGACACACACATGAC
>MNCI01028925.1:2008-33709 GCA_015680685.1 Gnetum montanum | reverse complement strand
GTGACATATGATAAATACTAGTCCAGGTGGGAAAACAATGAACTGCAACCTAAGGATAACTGTCTAGGTGCCACAACTAGTTCGTCTGTAGAGTTCGACTGGATCGCGCGTGAAAATGCTCGTATTCGTATGGTTGAGCGTAGGGGGTACCTCGCCGCTCATTAAGCATGTTAATTCCAATTTCACCAAAACCATTTAAGGACAATGTCAATATGTTTATTTAGTTTGGTTGGAGGTTTAGTTTATTTCCACTTTTCATGTGATGATCAACAGGTGAATGGCTAACTACAAAGTCATTTCTGGAACCACAATAGAAACCTGAACATTGTTAATACTATGATTTTTTTAAAAAAATTCTTCTTGTTGGCTATTTATTATTATATCATAAGTAGCTAGTTAATGTATATGAATTGTTGATTACAAGTTCCATGTTCAATACCATATACCACCTAAGGGCCTGATAATAATATATATTCAAGATTATTGCATTAGGTTCATAGTGAGCCATAGTAGATCAAATCCTTAATAAAGCCCATATTGATGGTATAAAGGCACAAAGATAAAAAATCATCTTTAAATCCTTTACTTCAATGATTAGCTTGGCACCATTATCATCATCATGGTATGTTTATCCTATTTATACGTCATGAGTGGCAAGGTACCCCTATCCTATTTATACGTCATGAGCGGCAAGGTACCCCTATGCCTTGAACCAGCGCAACACTACTAGGATCACCAAACGCTAATCGTTACTAGGTTACCAAGTGTTACATGCATTTTCAAAGTCATCGTGCTATGTGTGCTAATAACAGAAATGTAAAGTGCATAAAATAAAATATAATAATAAAATAAACTAAATGCAGAAGAAAATAAAATAAAATAAATGTGTTAGAAAACAAATCTCAAGTGCTGCAAGGATGAATCCAAGAGCTCGTCTTTATTGCTGTACACAAGGTGTGCTCAAGTACACAATGCTTGAATAAAGATTTGTTCACACTTAGACCTCTTGTTGCGGGCACTTGGAAAATACTCTTAACTACAAATGTTTGGCTACTTGACTCCTAAAAGACTTTCCTTGAAAGACTTCCTTCCAAGACATTCTCTTAAATTGTGCACCTGGGCAATGTATTTATAGGCTTGGGAGCAACTACTCTAATAATTAGAAAAACTACCACTCTAATTTTAGAGAAATTGCCACTCTAATAATTAGAATAAATTGCCACTCTAATAATTAGAATAAACTACTATAGTAATCGCTCTCATCATACCTCCATGACTGAATGAAAAGTTGTCCTCAAGTTCCTTACAAAATATTGGAAAGGCATGAGATTATTGACTAATTGAAAATTGACGGTGGAATGGGATGACAAACTCAACCTGCTTAGTGAATAGATCAATAAGCATATTACAACATTAGTATTCATAACCATTTTTGTGAACACTCGTACATAAATGACATCCAAGCCTTTATTTATCAGCTTGTAGAGAAAGAGAGAAAAAGAAAATGTATCGTGTTGTTGCCAATGCTAAGATTGTGTCTTCCATTGTTTATCCATAGCTACACCACCAGACTTGCTCCTTTCATATATGCTCTAGTTCCAGTCCATCCTAAGTGCTTCCTCTAAGCTCAATCCATTGTTTGTATGATCGCCATCTGCACACACAACACAGTGACAAATGAGCAAAGATAGATAAACCATACTGCAGTTGATACCTTGCCTCGATATGAAGCGCATTAGATGAGTTGTGGTTATGGCAAAAACTAGTTCAGAGATTTATCATAGGTGACTACCTAAGGTGTAGGCGTTAGGCGAATAGAAAAATTTGTGCCAAGGCCCCCATGACTAAGAATGAACCTCCAGTAGCTATAAGATGGAAAAATATGAGGAACAAGAAAGATGGGAAAAAATATCAGTGGCAACGCCAATAAAATGGATGTCATAGATGGGGATGAAATAAGAAATGATTGATTGTAGGAAATTTTTAAGGAAAAGAACTTAACAATTACACCAAAAAGGAATGCTAGTGAGTCCTCCCCAAAGCAAGCTCATGCCCTTTATGCCTTGACAAACCCACAAACCAAAGAGTCCGTAGGCTCTAGGAATGTCATTTGGAAGCAAGAGTTAAAAATTTAGCCACAAGAATTCACCAAAGAAAAATAACGCATCAACATAGAACAGACTAATGATCAAACCGACAATGAGGTGAAAAATGGGAAGAAAGATGGAGAGGAGAGAATGGAATGGAATCCCAAGAACAAGGTTGTGTAAAGCCCCTTGTGTATTTTATGGTTAATGTCATTGGGTAGAACTCATTCCAAGTCCAAGCTTAAACAAACCATAGCCAGTGACCTCGTATTAACATACTTGACCAATCCATCCACTTGAAGCAACAAGAATGCTTCCACAAAGAGTCACCACCATTCTGAGGAGAGCAAGATGGAGAAGTAGGAAGCGAGAAAGGGCCTTAGTTAGAGGGAACCTTCAGGCATAGGTAACATGTCTTTCAAGTTCCATAACTAGTGCTTGTAGCCCATATTTTTTTATTATGTTTAAGGGGTGTGCTTTGAATTCTTACTTTTTTTTTCTTGTTTTTTTCTTTCTTGCATGAGAACGACACCATGCAAACACTTTTTTTTTATTCACTTGGCTTCCTGATTTTTGAACAATGTCAGAATGGTGGAAAACCCAAGAAAAAGCATCCAAGGACCTAAGAGAATGACTAGCAAAAATGCATCGAGTCCCCTTGAATTCATACCCTTTTCATCCTTTGAGTCTTTCCTTGGTTTGAAAAATACCCAACCACCAATTCATTAATAAATTTGCTTATAAAAAGGGGATTGTACAGTTCCAAGCCAAAGGAGATCATAGAGTTCTATGGATGCGTGGATGGTGTGAACTCATTGCCTATTTTACCAAAACAACCATACCTTAATATCAACATGATAATTCAAAGGTAAAAATCAAACATTAGCAATCAATATGATATAATTCAATCCACCATCATGAACACTTATTAGATGACAAATAAAAGCAATCAAGTAAACAAAGAAATAGTAAAAATATGAACGATGGTATAAAACAAAAATAAGAAAAGTTGAAAGAATGTGTAAAACAAAAATTCAAAAAGAACTAAGGCCCTAGAACGGTTAGCATAGGTGGCCATCTTTCCGATAACTAAGTTAAAAGGAGGAGATTCGAAATAGTGAGCAAGGTTGTCCATCAATAAAGGTAGCGTGTGTACTAGCTATTCTAAGCTCATGGAAAGGTTTGGTTTGTTGCACGTTGACCAATAGTTTCTTGTCTAAGCTCTTAGGTTTGTATATTGTCATGGCCCCTAAAGTAAAAGTTGCATAAATAATATAAGGTCCTTCCCATAGTGTTTGAAATTCAGTACATTGTGGCACATGTGTGGGATTCCAATAGAGAACCTTATCTCCTAGTTAATATTTAACTTTCCTAATCTTTAGGTCATGATGTTTTTTATTGAATGTCTTGTACTCAAAAAGTACGTTCTTTTTCATTAATTCCACCAATGGTTTGAAAACCTTTAAAAAATTCTCAATAAATCTTCTATAGTAGCCAGTATGTCCAAGGAATGACCGAATATCTTTAACAGTTTCCAATTGATGGGTAATTCCTTGGATAACTTTGATTTTTTCAGGGTCTACCTCTATCACTATGTGTGAGAGTTTGTGCCCTAGTACTACGCCTTCTTGAACCATCAAATGACTTTTTTGCCAGTTGAGCCTCAAATTGGTTTCTACACATCTTTTTAACACTTGCTCAAACCGGTCCAAGGCTTGATCAATGTTTGCTCCATAAGTGGAGAAGTCATCCATAAAGACCTCCACACCATTTCCTATTTGCTGTTGGAAGATGCTTAGAACTAGTCATTGAAATGTTGCAGGGGCATTGCACAAGCTAAACGACATCTGTTTGTATGCAAATGTTCCCCAAGGACTAGTGAACATAGTCTTGGCTTAGTCTTCTAGGGCTATTTGTATTTGATTATATCCACTATATCCATCCAGAAAATTGTAGTAGTGATGCCCTATAATGGTGTCTATGACTTGGTCAACAAATGGCAATGGAAAGTGATCTTTGAATGTTGCCATATTCAGTAGCCTGAAATCTATGCACATCCTCTATTTGCCTCCCTTTTTAGGCACAATAACTAAGGGGCTAACCCATTTGCTATCAACAATGGGGTATATGAACCTAGCCTTGAGAAGTTGTTCAATTTCTTCCTTGACTACTTGCTTCAGCTTTGGGTTCAAATGTCTCTGCGGTTGTCTTCGAGGCTTCATGGAGTGGTTGGTGTAAATCCTATGTTGGCATATCCTAGGATCTATTCTGGTTAATTCAGGATATGACCAAGCAAAGGCTTTTGACCATCTATTGATTACCTTCAATAGTTCTTCTTTTTGTTGAGGCACAAGCTTAGCATTCATAATTACTAGTTTTCCATTTTTAAGGAACGTGTATTCTATACTGGTGGGTAATGGTTTTAGCTTGAGGGGCTCCTACTTAAATTTCTTAGGGATTTCCAACTTCCCCTAGTTGACATTTTCGAGGTCAAGACTTGGAAGTTGGTCGTGGACTTGCTCTAATGCATCTATGCTATTGATGTAAGTGCAAGTCAAACCCTCAGTTGGTTCCATGCATATGAGTGAACTACTTTCTTGATCAGCTGTCAGCTACTAGGTGCCTTCCTGTTGTGTGGTTGCTGCATACAGGTATTTTTGTATATTGATCACTTGTGCACACTGATTCCATGCAGGCAATGTTAAACTTTGCACAAACCATGACCTCTATATGCAATTATACCCTATGTCATTGTATGCGATACACGAAAATTTTTTCTTCTCGATCTTTTTGAATGTATTTTTCTTTGATATTTCTAGGGAAAGATCCTAGATTCCTAGGCATGTGTTGATGGTGCTTAGCCATGCGCTTTCCATTATGATTGGGAAGTCCCCCCTACCATTGTTGAACTGAATCACTAGGAAGTCAGTTGGGTACTACCACACACAAATAGTGGCAACAATGTCTTCCACCAGTTCCAATGGGACAGTGATGGACTGGTCAACCAACTCTAGATGGATGTTGCTTTTTTTCAATGGAGGCAGGTTTCAGGCCTTATACATTTCTTGAAAAATCAAGTTGATACTAGAACCTGAATTCAAAAGAGCCTTACACAGTGCATTTCTAGTGATTTGTAAGTATATCAGAGGACTCCTAGGATCAGAGAATTTTCTAGGAAGGTGGTCGGCTTTGATCCAATCGGTGACGGCATGTGTTAGCATGATCGTATACGATGAGTGCAGTGGTTTAGTTGAAGGGGGCTCTGAAGTTTTGATTGATACTAAGGCGTCTAAGGAATTAGCCACTTGTGATTGCAAGGGCTTGGTTGGACTATTGGTTCTAAAGAAAGGTCTTTTCTTCATGTGGTTGTTGGAACCAATAGTAGGTTGAGATTTATAGCCCTCGTGGCATTACATTGTTGTGGTTGGATAGGGATTTCACCTTGCATCGCGGGAGCAAGTGGCAGTGGAGCTATTGGTGGAAGAGATGCGGACGGATGAGAAGGATGATATGTTTGTAGAATATCGCCTCTAGAAAAGGGAGTCCCATAATACTTGTGAGCTTGGTAGTAAGGTTGAGAAGTCACGTAACTAGTAGAGTTATGTGGGGAGATTGGCTACTGCAAGTAATATCCATACGGGTCAGGTTGTTGGTAAGGATACTATTGCCTTGGTGGTGGAATTTTCCATGATTGTGGATGCTGCCATTGTTGATATTGCTCAATTAGTTATGATGGAGTTCCACTGAGATAATACATTAAAGGTTGGTGGAACTATTTTGGGTTACCTTAAGGATAAGGTAACCTTTAGGGTGTTTGTCTTTTGTTTAATCATGGGTTGAGTGCATACATCCCAAACTCCTACAGATGTGATAATACAGGGCAACATCCCTTAGGATGGTCATATTGATATATCTCACATCCACTGTCATTGTTTGTTTCCAAATCCACAACCTCTTCAATGATGACAACTTTGCCCTTACCTTTGCTATGTGCATGTTTAGCCTCTTTCTTTTTTCTTTTCTCACTACCTTACTCTCTAGATTCCTTTACTATTTTAACAATAGTTTGAAATCTATTATCTAAGAAATTCCACATTTGTTCTACCTTTGTCGAAACTTTTGATATCATCTTTTTGATAGGCAAAGTTTTCCTATGTACCATCTCTTCAAGTGGTGACTCTTCTTTATCCTCACAAAATTTTACTTCCATTTTCCAAAGGAAAAGATCTCGAATATACTCTTCTGCACTTTCTCTCTTTCATAGCTCACCTTCTTCCTTAGCAACTTACTCCAATAGTCTTTGAATTTGATGAAACCTAAGCTCAGATAGTCTCCCTTGGACATAAGTCCCAAGGGTTCTTCTTGTTTCATGTCTAAGCCCATCCACGAGATGGTGTAGTTGATCCCTTTGCGAATAACCATGGCTAGGACAACAATGTAACAGTGCATAGTATCAGCCCATGGCAGCATCCAAGGTTTCATGTCCTCCTTATTTCCAGCCATGGATTTGCTTTCTCAAGTTAGACACTCAGGAGTACGTTTAGTACTTGTCATTAAATAGTTCTAACATGGTACTCCACCTACGAATGGATTCTGGTTCTAAAGACCGATACCAGCTTTCCGCTTCTTTAACTAGTGTTCGTAGAAACAACTTAAAGTTTTTTCCATTTGTTCTCTATGTTTTGTAAGGCACACGCATCATGAAATTCTTGTAAATGATTATGAGGATCAACATTGTATTCCCTTTCAAATCGTGGGATATTGTTCATATCTAATCTCTTGATCCTACTATCTTTCTAGTGCCTTGTTGGAATTTTAACAGTGTTAGTTATGTCTAACATACTTTGAGTAGCGAGTAGGGGTTCATCATGATCGTCTCATCCATGGTGCCTATGATGCCTACGTTGTTCCCTACTCTTCCTTCTTCTATGTTGTGACATTCTAAAGTGCCCTCGTGCCCTTTCCTAGCTGTTTCGTCTATGACTTTCACTTTGCCTACCTTTATCTCCATGGTCTTTTTCTTTATGACTACATTCGAATATTCAAGGAGAGGGTGAAAGAGATGATGAAGGTGAAGAAGAAGGAGAACCATCACCATGATAGTGCCTGCTACCTTCTCTTTTACGGTTCTGGCCCTGATTGCGATTGCGATCAGAATGCCTACCTTTATCATGAGTTCATGTCCCTTTTTCAGATCCTTTGTGCTCGTGGGTATCAGAACCTGGGTTATGAATAGTGGAATGAAGGTTCTGATACACAAGCCCTTGGCCAAAGTCAAGGGGAGGAACATCGTTTTGTGGTTGCCTTCCTGAGGTAAGTTCACCACCCTCATTTTCGCTTAAGACATGTGGGGCATCCTGGGACCACTTACCATTCAAAAACTTATCATGTCTCTCCTATTGCAAGTTCCTTTGACATTGTGCCTCTGTGGGATGGTATTCTCTCAAGTCATGATCTTGCACAATGTATTTTGTGTGTAAGTGTGGCATGTCAATTCATGTGAGAGCATGAAGAAGCATGCTTAAGACTGAATGATTGGGAGGTAACACTATGTTACCTTCTAAGTCTCACCAACACAGTTGTTCATCTTGATGGAGGATAAAGGTGAAGTCTGGTATATACTCATCAGGATGAATATATACCATTCAAACTTGTTGAGAGACTAGCGGATCAACATCATGTGTATTACGCCACTGATTGTTTCTTGTTTTAAACCTAGGTGGTGAGGTGCTTTCATACGAAGAAGGAGACATGATTGTCTATTTAGTGTGTAATGTACTCTTATTTATTATTTTCTCAATCAACCCTAAGGGTTCATTCCAATGATGTGAATGATTTTCTATGTTCTAGTTACAACTAAGTCCCTGACAATGGCGCCAATAACGAGCGGCGAGGTACCCCTACGCTCAACCATAAGAATACAAGCGTTTCATGCATGGTTTAGTCGAATTCCAAGGACTAAGTGCCTATGCGTCTTTGTGGAACAAGGATGGGTTGGTTGATTTTTGTCTTTCCAAAGTTACTTGTATATCAATATTGTATGGTTAAGTAAGTTTGAGGTATATGATTTTTATAGCTTTTATGTTTTTATGTTTTGCTGCTAATAATGGAGGAGAGAGAGAGATAACTAAGTGACTAATTTAACTTAACTACTGATTAACTAGGCTTTAAACTAATCGTAACACCAGTATTCGTTCTCACTTGCCATACACATCTTGAACTAGCACAACACTACTGGGATTACCAAACACTAATTTTTATTGGGTTACCAAGTGTTACACACATGCTCAAAGTGATCATATTGTGTGTGCTAATAACAGAAATGTAAAGTGCATAAAATAAAATAAAATAAATACAAAAGAAAATAAAATAAAAAAATGAGTAAAAAAATAAATGTCAAGTGCTGCAAGGATGAATCCAAGAGCTTATCTTTATTGCTGTACACAAGGTGTGCTCAGGTACACAATGCTCGAATAAAGATTTGTCCACACTTAGACCTCCTGCTGGAGGCACTTGGAAAATACTTTAACTACAAAATTTTCACTACTTGACTCCTAAAAGACTTCTAAAAGACTTCCCTTGAAAGACATCCTTCCAGAATTTCTCCTAAATTGTGCACTTGGGCACTGTATTTATAGGCTTGGGAGCAACTACTCTAATAATTAGAAAAAGTTCCACTCTAATTTTAGAGAAATTGCCACTCTAATTTTAGAGAAACTACCACTCTAATAATTAGAATAAACCTCCACTCTAATAATTAGAATAAACTGCTAGAGTAATCACTCTCATCAATATGTGCTGACCATTAAGTAAGCATCATTATAGCTATTACAATACTATATGTAAACAAGTTCAAAAGAGACTTAAACAATTGTTCCATTGTGTAGGGTGGAAGTCTTTTCAATGCAATTGAGAAAAAGCACTATTACAGGAAACAAGGAGTATCCTTATAAGAAAACATTTAGCTTGTTTGAATACAGTCAAACCTCATTGAATACATGTTATGTAATATATTATACTCAAGCGTATCCAAATATGTTATGTATTATACTCAAGAGTATTCAATGGACTTACATGTAAGTGTCAATTTTTACATGTAAGTATTCAATGGACTTACATGTAAGTGTCAATATTCAAGATAGAGAGCTATGGCTTAATACAAATATTTGTATCAAAGCAACATTTACCAAGAAATGATGGCACATCTTTTAAAAGATCTTCACCTTCTCATTTGTTGTTAATCTTATGTTGAGAAACTTTACCATTAGCTATAACCTTCCTTTTGATCCTAGTTTTAATCTTTGAGTGTTGGACAAAAAATTTTCCTTACTAGCTATTTGTCTAGGTTTAATACTTCTTCTAGTACTAGTAAAAATATACATATGAGCTTTCATATGCTTTGGATTCTTTATCACCATGTGATCATTCTTATTATTGACATTAACTTGATTTTTCATATCTTTAACTTTAAATTATTTTTTGTCTATCTTCAATTTGCATATGTTTTTTTTTCTTTAGAACCTTTCTATTTGAGCACTAAAGGACAAGCTAAAAACAAATGTTTATCATGTTTGTAAAAGTTACAAGAATTAATAGTATTATGATATGTAAGTGGCTAAATATAAGTTTTCTAGCTTGCTTGTAACACCATTTTTTGTTACAATTAAGAAGAATAATTTCAACATAAAAACATCTATGAAAATCAAACACTATAGAAATAGATTCCATATGCTTAATGGGATTGAGAAGACCAATAATTTTCTTTTTATTTTTTTGAAAAGTCAATAAAAAATTACATGACAAAAAATGAAACTTTAAAATATTTTTGAGATTGGACATAAAAATTTGGAGCCCACTTTATGAATGATTAACATTATATGCTTATGTATAAAAGACCCTATATCTAGGGCATGTTGCACCATCAAAGCATTGCCTGGCTCAATAAGTACAAAAAAATGAGAATAATAGTTGGCATGAATGACTTGGATGTCATGGTTTTTTTATCACATCATATGATTGAGAAATGCAACTTTGATCACAAGACATGTAACTCAAATTTTGAATGAACAAATTATGATGAAGGATTAACAATCAATGACTCATATATATCATCAAAGAAAAAAAACAAAATCAAGGATCTTGGTTGTATTAACATCACTAACATAAGGTGTTGCAAATTTTTTCTTACTAGCTTGCAACTCTTAATTTTGAGAATCAAAAAAGAATTTTGCATTAATAGAAGAAGAAGAAATTTCAATATTAGTTGAAGAAGTTGGGAGTAATATAGAATCCCTCATATAAGAATTCTAGAGAAAATTAAAGAGAAAATATAATTTCTTAATTTGACTATAATCTTGGTTATCCAACCATGTGATAGTTTAGAAGAATTATAGTGGAATATAAGTATGTCTGAAATACGACTCGAATTAGCAACCTCTTATTTAATAAGACAATGAGCTAACCACTTAAGCCATCTATCACTAGCTAAATATGAATTGTTAATCAATATGTCACTTTCATCTTACAAGTCAAATGTTCTATCCTAGTGAGTTATGTAGTTATTTAAAATGTAAATAGTAAAACCTTTAAAAAGTGCTATAAAGATGGAATTTTCTTATATTTTATTATAACTTGATGTATCTTCGACAAGAATTGTAATGCCATAAAAAATCATATAAAAATATGTCATGAAAGATATTGTACTTCTAGTCTACTAACTAGATCTACTAGCATATTATGATAATTCTTTTTCTAATTTTCTTGAATAATCACAATTTCAACTTTAATAATAGATTCCTACGCAAGACTTAAAAATATTTAATTTTTAAATTCATAATTTAAATAAATAAGCTATAATGGGATTTTCCTAATACAAATCTTCAGCTTCAATATATTGTTGTGTTCTTTCTTCACCATTATCATGTTCTTTTCTTTATCTCTAGATTTTAATTATCATGATTGAGCTTAAATTTTATAGTGGCCATGTGTAACTATATATTTTCGACATGAAGCTATGATCTTTTAGGGTACAATCACATTGGTAAGAATTTGAAAGCACATCAACAATGGGGAGTGTACGGGGAGTTTACTTTTGACATGGTTCTCATGGCATCAAAGATAGATTTTGCAATGGGTGGGGGTAGTGTTGGACCCCAAAAAAATTATTAATAAGAAAAAGAAATTCATAATACATCACATACTAATCATTCAGTAGGAAGTATGAAAAACAAGAAGGAAAGGAATAACTTTGCAATTTTAGGGATATCTACTCAAGTATACATCCTTATGATAAATTCTTAAAAAGAGAAAGTGATTGTGAAACTAAAACTAAGATTTTATCACATCCATAGGATCTATTGGACAACCACTACATTTATATTATAGAAACCAAAATTAACTTAAGAAAGTGGTTAACCATCACATGTACTTAAAACGAATCTTGCAAATTGTTGGCAACAATATCATATATCTACCTCAAATATTTAGGAAAAACATGCTACTCATCTTAGAGTACTCTAGCCCAACATAACCTACAAGTGTGCTCCTCCCTAGATAGGTGAGTCCATCTTCAGTTTCTATGCTTAGACATTGCAAACTTGAATAAAGTTTGCTAGTAAAACTATGAGCTGTAAGTAGGATATTAACTGTAAGATATTGGACTAGAGAATCTAACAAAATATCTTTAATGTACTCCAAGTAGAACTTTTTCTTTCCCTCTAGATTTGAATAATGCCTTATCAATACCTATTGTTTAATTAACTTCCAAATTTGCTTAGGATTTCTTTATGTCTCCTCCATTGAGATATTTCAAGTCATGAGCTAATGTGTACCTTGAAAGTACCAACCTTGGTTTTTTTATACTTTCAAGAATTACTTTAGAGAACTTGGGTTGCTCTAAGTTTGAGAGATTTTGAGTATAAGCAATAAATTGATAAAAATCTTTGACTTCTTGGGAAAGTAACTCACATTCCAAAAGCAACATGTAATATGGTGTTTGATCTTTTACTTGCAATTTCTCTAATAAAAATGTCTTTTGCATCTTTTCAATAGCAATCAAATTTTTGCATTAAGACTTGGTCACACATTACACCTATACAACATAGTAAGATAAATGAAAAATTGAAATATTTGTTTTCTAACTTTCTAGGTAAATATTCCTAATTCCTACACTTATTTTTAATTGTAGAGCTTTAACTTCTTATACTATCCTTGCCTTAACACAATTATCCCATTTGTAGTAGTTTTCATAGTGAAGGCCCAAGTAACAAAAGAAGTTTACAATTTCTATTTTAGTTGAGCCAAAGCTAAACATATAGTTTACATTTCTTATATCCCAAATCATAATTTTTATTTTTCCACATTAACTTTCAAACTAAATGATGAGTGATAAGGTACCCCTATTCCCAACCATACGAATACGAGCATTCATGCACAATTCAGTCAAACTCTGAGGATTAAGTGCTTATGCGCCTACATAGAACAAAGATGAGTTATGCAGTTGTTGTCTTTCCAAGCTTATTTGTAAGGCACAATTGTATGGTTGAGTAAGCTCAACGTATATGATTCTTATGTTTTTTTAATATTTTCTATCTTAGTCACCTAAGTGTGTGCAATGAAAAGATTTAATTAACTAATGGGTTTTTATAACTCTAATGTTTATCAAATCTTAACACCAACATCCATTCCCACTCTCTAGACACATCTTGAACCAATGTAACACTATTGGGATTACCAAATGCTAGTCATTACTAGGTTATCAAGTGTTTCACGTATGCTCAAAGTGATTGTGTTGAGTGTGCTACTTCATTGGTAATTGATAATTAATAATTTTATGAAATAATGTTAATTAACTATTGAAAACATCAAATAATAGTAAATAACATAAAATGCAATAATTAACCTATTCTGAATGTTGCAAGGTTTATCACAAAGTTTGTCTATATTTATAGACACAAGGTGTGCTCAAGTACACAATGCTCAAATAAAGATCCATTCACTCTATGACTCCTATTGCGGGCACTCAAAAATAATTCTAACTCTAGAAGGAAAAAACTGCAAGAGTTCAGGTAAGGGATTCAAAAACTAATATCCAAGACCAAGCACCTCTATCTCTTATTTATAGCCAATGAGACAGGCTCTGACATTACATGTCTGATATTAGGAATTCAATGCCAATATCACATATCCGATATCATGGATATGATATTGGGGATCTGATATTGGATCACTTATTTGGTGACTCATCATACTCCCACAACTGAATGAAAACTTTTCCTTGAGTTCCTTACAAAATATTGGGAAGGTATGAGATTATTGACTGAACGACAATTGATGGGGACATGGAATGATAGCCTCAAAGTGCTCAATGAATAAATTGACAAATATATTACAACATTTGTATTCATAACCATTGTGGTGAACATTTTACATAGATGACATCTAGTCCCTAATTTGACAGCTTGAAGAGAGAGAAAAGAAAATGAGGTGTGTTGTTATCGATGTCAAAAAGGTCCACACCATTGTTCGTCCATGGTCACATGACTAAGCATGTTCCTTATGTCAATGCTCTAGCTCCAGTCCATCCTGAGTGCTTCCTCCTATCATATTTCATTATTCATGTGATCGCCATCTACACACAGAACACAATCACAAATTAGCAAGGATAGATAAGATATAATGCAATTGATACCTTGCCTCGATATGAAACACATTGGCTAGGTTGTGGGTATGGCAGATACTAGGTTAGAGGTTTGTAAGTTATAACTACCCAAGATGTAGGGGTGAGATAAGTAATGGAATGGAAAAAATTGTAATAGGCTCCCATGACTAAGAGCGAACCTCTAGTAGCAATACGATGGAAAATGAAAGAAAAAGGAAGATAAGAGGAAAAATAATGGTGAAGTCAATAAAAATTTATAGAAGAGAAGAGAAATACAAAAATGGATGTCATGGATGGGGTGAAACAAGAAATAGGTGATTGCAAGAAATGTTTAAGGGAAAGAACTATACAATTCCACCAAAAAACAATGCTAGTAGGTCCTCCCCAAAGCAGGCTCATGGCCTTTATGCCTTGACAAACCCACAAACCAAAGAGTATGTAGGCTCTAGGAATGACATATGGAGACAATAGTTAAGAATTTATCCATAAGAATTTACCAAAGAATAATAATGCACTGACCAAGATATAGACTAATCATAAAGCTAACAATGAGGTAGAATACAAGCAATATGAAAAGAGATGAGAGAATGGAATGAAATCTCGAAATCAAGGTTGTGTAAAGTCCCTTGTGTATTATGTGGTTAATATAACTTAATAAAATTCAGCCAAATTAGATTAAAACTAACCACATCCAATGACCTCGCATCAACACACTTGACCAATCCATCATCTTGAAGCAAGAAGAATGCTTCCATAGAGCAACTGCCATCCTGAAAAGAGAAGAATATAGATGTAGAAAGTGAGAAAGGGCCTTAGTTAGAGGAAAGCTTCAAGCATGTGTAACATGTCTTTCAAGAACCATAACTAGTGCTTGTAGCCCATGTTCCTTTATTATGTTTAAGGGATGTGCTTTGAATCTCCACCAATTTTTTTTTTGAGTGGAAACCATAGCATGCAAAGACTTATTTGATTTATTCAACCTCTTGGTATTAGTTGATAGTGGAATGGTAGAAAACCTATGAAAAACATCCAAGTACCCAAGGGAATAGCCAGCACAAATGTGTCGAATCTCCTTGAAGTCACACCCTTTTCAATCCATTTGTATCCTTTCCTAGTTTGAAGAATACCAAGCCGCCAATTCGTTAATAAGTTTGATTAGAAAAAGGAATAGTACAGTTCCAAAACAAAGGGAGACCATAGAGTTGAATGGATGAATGGATGACATGGACTCATTAGATGTTTTATGAAAAGAAACCATATCTCAACATCAACATTAAAAGTCATACGTAAAAACCAAACATTAGTAATCAATACTATTATAGTACAACCCACCATCATAAGTACTTATTATGTGGTGAATGAGAATATATCAAACAAAAGGTAACAGAGAAAGAAATATTAAAAATATTAATGATGGTGTAAAACAAAAACAAGGAAATATAAAAAATGTGTAAAATAAAAAAGATAAAATAAACTAAGGGCTTAGAATAATTAGCATAAGTGGCCATCTCCCCCACAACTATGTTATAAGGAGGAGACTCTAAATAATGAACATGGCTATCCATCAACAGAGTTAGTGTCAAAACTAGCCGTTTTGGGCTCATGGAAAGATTTGGTTTATTGGATGTTGACCAATAATTTTCTATTTGGGCTTCTAGGTTTATAGATCATCATGGACCTTGAAGGAAAAGTTTCATGAATGATATAATGTCCTTCCCACAGCATTTGAAATCTAGTTTGTTGTGGCACATGTGCGAGATTCCAATAAAAAACCCTATCTTCTGGTTGGTATTTGAATTTTCTAATTCTTAAGTCATGACATTGTTTGTTGAAGGCCTTATGTAGTTCGTTGGATCACATGGTGGTTAATTGAATTTCATTTAGAAAGCTAAGATTAATTAATCATTATTTCTATGCTAGACTAAGGTAAAGGTTAAGATCACATGTTGTAGATAGTGTACGGAGCTCAGCTTGGATAGGAANAGCTTGGCCATTTGCTTGAGGATGATATGGTGTAGTTAATTTATGCTCAACTCCTAAGCGTTGCATGAACTTCCAAAACGTCACACCTATAAAATGTGTATCATTATTAGAAATAAGTGCATGAGGCATGCCAAACCTATTTATGATTTGTTGTTGAACAAATCATGTAGCGATAGATGATGTACAATTGGTAACAGTGGTGGCTTCTGCTCATTTTGTAAAATAATTAACAGCAACAACAATGTATGTTTTTTCATTAGACATTGGTATAACAGGTCCCATAAAATCAATACCCTATATGTTGAAGGGTTCTAATGGTTTAATCCATTGTTGTGGATCCTCCATTCTAGCAGTCATTCTGCCATCACATTGGTAATGCTCATAAGATTGGACAAAATTATGGGTGTCCTGAAATAATGTAGGCCAATAATATCCTACAATTAAGATTTTAATGGCTATTTCTCTCCTAGCATAATGACCCCACAAGGGCCCTCATGAGCATCTTGAAGAACTCACAATTGATTTACATCAGGAATATACCATCAGACCAAACCATCAGAAGACACCTTCTAAAGTTGTCTGTTGATTTCTATGAAATGTTTGACTCAGTGGAGGAACTATTGTTTATTTCTAACATCTAGCCCTTATGGTGTTTCTTGTGTGAGAAGGTAAGTAATAATGCTACTATACTAATTTGTATCTATGGGTGATTGATTGTTTATTACACTTGCAAAGATAAGTTCATTAGGGAAATGATTAGAAATTGGGTATTCGTCCTCTTTGTTGTTCCATCACAACTGAGATAAATGATTGGCAACAACATTCTTAGTGCCTTTATGATCTACCATCGTAAGATCAAACTTTTGCAAAATCACGAGCTATCATATGATGTGAGGGCTTACCATTGGTTTATTCATAAGGAACCAAATCACACTATGATCCATTTGTTAAAATACCTTATAACAATACATAGTGTTTAAAGTTTTCTAATGCAAAAACCAGAACCATTAACTCTTTTTCTGTTATGGTATAGTTGAGTTGTGCACCAGTAATACTTTGACTTTACAATGAATGTAATAGGGATGTTTTTGGTCATTTAACTATGTAATTACAACTCCTAAAGAAAAATTGGATATGTTAGTCATTATATGGAATGGTCTGGACTAGTTGGGAGCTTGTAGAATGGGTGTTTCTACAAGCTTTTGCTTCAAGGTTTGGAAAGCTCGCTCACAATTCTTGGTCCATTCAAAGGGTACATCCTTCTTCGTTAATTCTACCAACAATTTTGAAATCTTTGAAAAGTTCTTGATGAAATGTCTATAGTTAGTATGTCCAAGGAATGATCAAACATCTTTTATAGTTTCAGGTTGACGAGTGATTTCTTGGATGACTTTAATTTTTTCAGGATCTACCTCCATCCTTGTTTGTGAAATTTTATGCCCTAATACAATGTCCTCTTGGACCATTAGTGGATTTTTTTGCTAATTGAGCCTTAGGTTGGTTTCAACACATCGTTTTAGTACTTTCTCTAATCGGTCCAATGCTTGTTTAAAATCTGCTCCGTAGATGGAGAAATTATCTATAAAAACCTCCACACCAGTTCCTATTTGCTGTTGAAATATAGTAAGAACCAAACATTGAAATGTTGCTGGAGCATTGCACAAGACAAACAACATATGCCTATATGCAAATGTCCCCCAAGAACTCGTGAGTGTAGTTTTGGCTTGGTCTTCTAGTGCTATTTGGTTTTGATTGTATCCACTGTAACCATCTAGAAAACTATAGTAACAATGCCCTGCAATGGTATCTAGGACTTGGTCAACAAATGGCAATAGGAAATGATCTTTAAATGTTACCATGTTGAGTACCCTAAAGTCTATACACACCTTCCATTTACCATATTTTTTAGGCACAATCAATAATGGACTAACCCATTCACTATCAACAATGGAGTAGATGAATCCAGTCTTCAGAAGTTGTTCAATCCCTTCCTTAACTATTTGCTTAAGCTTTGTGTTCAGTTGTCTTTGTGGTTGTTGTCGAGGCTTCATAAAGGGGTCAGTGTAAATTCTATGTTGGCAGATCCTAAGATCTATTCTAGTTAATTTGGGATATGACCAAGCAAAGGCTTTTGATTGTTTATTTATCATTTTTAGTAGTCTTTCTTTTTGTTGAGGAGAGAGCTTAGCATTAATGATTATCGATTTTCTATTTTTGAGAAATGCATATTCCATACTAGTGGGCAATGATTTTAATTCAAGGGGCTTTTACTTAAATGTTTCAAGGATTTCCAACTTCCCTAGTTGATATTTTCAGTCTCAGTACTTGAAAATTGGCGATGGACTTGCTCTAATGAATCCATGCTATCGATATAGGCAGAAGTCAAGCTCTTAGTTGGTTCCATGCATAAAGTTGAATTGCTCTCTAGGTTAGCTATCATCCATCAAGTGCCTTCCTGTCTCATGGCTATTGCATATAGGCATCTTTGTATATTAGATACTTGTGCACACTGGTTGCATGTAGGCAATGTTATGCATTGTACAAACTAGGATTTTTGCATGTAGTTGCAACCTGTGTCATTGTATGAGATGCATGAAACTTTTCTCTTCTTTATCTTCCCAAACAAATTTTATTTTGATATCTATAGGGAAAGATCACGTATTCCTAGGCATGCATCAATTGTACTTAGCCATGCTCTTTTCATTATGATTAAGAAGTTTCCCTTACAGTTGTTGACTTGGATTACTAGGAAATCGGCTACATACGATCACCCATAAATAGTGGTGACAATGTCCTCCACTAGTCCCAATGGAACAATGATGGACTGGTTGGCCAACTCTAAATGGATGTTACTCTTTCTTAGTAGAGGAAGGTTCTAGGCTTTATACATTTCCTAAGAGATCAAATTAACACCAAAACCTGAATCCAAAAGAGCTTTGGAAGGCTCATTTCCAAAAATTTCAAAATAAATAAGAGGACTTCTAGGATTAGAAAATTTCCTAGAAAGATGGCCAACTTTAATCCAATCAGTGATGGCATAGGTTAACATAACAATGTGGGTTGAGTCTGATTTTTGTCCAAAGAAATCTCCAGAGATTCAAATGATGATAAGGGATTTGGATGATTAGCCGCTTGTGGTTGTAAGGACTTGGTTAGATTATTGGTTCTAAAGAAAGATCTCTTCTTTGATCAATTGTTCGAACTAGAAGTAGGTTAAAGATTGATAGCCCTTGTAGCGTTACATTGCTATGGCTGGGCAAGAAGCTCACCCTACCTAGTTGGAGTAGGTGGTAATGGAGCCAAAGGTGGAAGAGATGTAGACAGATGAGAAGGATAGTACGTATGTGGAGCATCACCCCAAGAAGAAGAAGTTCTATAGTACTTAGGGGTTTGGTAGTGGGGCTGAAGAGCAATGTGACTAGTAGAGTCACTGAAGAGATCAACTGCTAAATGTAATACCCCTATGGGTTAGATTGATGGTAAGGGTACTTTTGTTGTGGTGGTGGCATTCCCCATGATTGTGAGTGTTGCTACTATTGATACTATTCATTCGGTTGTGGTGGAGCTCCACTTGGATAATATGTCAAGGGTTGGTGGAACTACCTTGAGTTATCTTGAGGATAAGGTAACCTTCTGGGTGTTTTCCGTTTGTTTAATCATGGGTTTAGTGCATAAACCCTAGATTCTTATTGATGTGACACCACTGGGTAACATCCTTTAGGATGGTCATATTGGAAAATCTCATATCTGCCATCATTGTCCATGTCCAATTCCACAACCACTTCAATGATGAAAACCTTGTTGTTACTCTTGTTATGTGCATATTTAGCTTCTTTCTTTTTCTTTCTCTCTTGGTCACTACTTTGTTCTTTAAACTCATCTACTATTTTTAAGATAGTTTAAAATTTGTCATCTTGGGAGTTCCACATTTGATCCACATTTGCCGATACTTATAATGCAAAGTTTTGAATGGGAAAAGTCTTTTTATTCATCATCTCTTCAAGTGGTGACTCTTCTTCATCTTCTTAAAATATAATTTTCTTCTTTCGGAGGGAAGGATATTTGTTGTACTCCACCATACTTTCTCTTTTCCTCAACTCACCTTCTTCCTTGGCAACTTGCTCCAACAATTTTTGTATTTGATGGGCTCTGAGCTTGGATAGCCTTCCTTGGGTGTAAGTCCCAAGGGTTCTTCGCATTTCGTACATAAGCCCATCTACAAGATGGTGTAGTTTTTCCTTTTGTGAGTAACCATGGCTAGGGAAACAATGTAATGATGAATAATATTGGTTCATGGTAGTGTCCAAGGGTTCGTGTCCTCCTTGTTTCCATCCCTGTATTTGCTTATGCAAGCTAGACACTCGGGAGTATGTTTGATATTTATTGTTGAATAACTCCAACATGGTACTCCATCAACGAATAGATTCTAGTTCTAAGGACAAGTACCAGCTTTTTGCTTCCTTGATCAGTGTCCATGAAAACAACTTTAGCTTTTGCTACTCATTTTCTATGTTCTGCAAGGCACATGTATCATGGAATGCTTGTAAATGATTTTGAGGATTAGCATTGTACCCACCTTCAAATCATGGGATGTTATTCATGTCTAGTCTTTTGATCCTATTATCTTTCTGGTGTCTTGTTGGGATCCTAACAACCTCTATTATATCTAACATACATTAGGTGGTGAGTAGGGATTCATCATGATCATGTTGTGTATGGTATCTATGATGCCTATAGTGTTCCCTACTCTCCCTTCTTCCGTGATGTGTTTCTCTAGAATTCCCTCATCCTCTCTCTACTATTTTATCTGTGAATTCTATTTTGCTTACCCTTGTCCTCATGGTCTTGTCCTTTGCAACTGCATTCAGATCTCAAAGGAGAGGGGGAAGAAGATGATGAAGGTGAAAAGGAAGGAGGATTGGCATCATGATGGTGCTTGTCACCTTCTCTTCGATAGTCGTGACCTTGGTCATGGTTACAATCAGAATGTTAATCATTGTCATGCATTTGTGTTTCTTTTCTAGATCCTTTGTGTTTTTTGGTACCAGAACCTGGGTTATGAATAGTTGAGTGAAGATTCTGATACACAAATCCTTAACTGAAGTTAATGAAAGGAACATTGTTTTGCGGAAAACCTCTTGAGATAGGTTCACCACCCTCATTTTAACTTAGGACATATGGAACATCCTGAGATCACATCCCCTTCACAGATTCGTAATGTCTCTCCTCTTGTAGATCCCTCTGGCATTCTGCCTCCATAGGTCAATAATTTCTCGAATCTTGTTCATGCACAACATACTCTGACTATAAGTGCTGCATGCCAATTTGTGTGAGAGGACAAAGAAGCATGCTCAGGATCGAGCTATCGAGAGGTAGCACTATGTTACCTTCTAAATCACGCCATTGCAGTTGTTCATCCTGGTGAAGGATAAAGGTAAAGTCTGGTATATACTCATCAAGATGAGCATATACCATGTGAAACTATTGGGGCACTAGAAGATCATCATCTGCACCCCGCCTTCGATTATTCATGGTGTTGGACCTAGTTAGTGAGGCACTCTCATAAGAAGGAGACATGATTGATTATTCAGTGTGCAATACCATTTTCTAGTAATTGTAGGATAGCTAATTCTAAGTGTTCATTCCAATGATGAAAGGATTTCCTAAGTTCTAATCAGCGAACAAATAACAAAACCCCTGACAATGGTGCTAGTGATGAGCGACGAGGTACCCCTATACCCAACCATACAAATATGACCATTCACATGTGATCCAGTCGAACTCCAAGGATTAAGTGCTTATGTGCCTACATAGAACAAGGATGAGTTATGTAGTTTTTTTCCTCCCAAGCTTACTTGTAAGGCACAATTGTATGGTTGACTAAACTTGAGGTATACAATTTTTATGTTTTTTTATATTTTCTATCTTAGTCTCCTAAGTGTGTGCAATGAAAATATTTAATTAAATAATGGGTATTTATAACTCTAATGTGAATAAAATCCTAACACCAACATCCATTCCCACTCTCCAGACACATCCTAAACCAGTGTAACACTACTAGGATTACCAAACGCTAGTCATTACTAGGTTACCAAATGTTCCACGTATGCTTGAAGTGGTCATGCTAAGTGTGCTACTTCATTGGTAATTGATAATTAATTATTTTATGAAATAATGTTAATTAACTATTGAAAGCATCAAATAATAGTAAATAACATGAAATGCAATAATTAAGCTATTCTGAATATTGCAACGTTTATCACAAAGTTCATCTTTATTTTCAGACACAAGGTGTGCTTAGGTACACAATGCTCGAATAAAGATTCGTTCACTCTATGACTCCTACTGTAGGCACTTAGAAATAATTCTAACACTACAAGGGAAAAACTACAAGAGTTCAGCTAAGGGACTGAAAAACTAATGCCCAAGAACAAGCGCCCTTGTCTCTTATTTATAGCCAATGAGATAGGCACCAACATCGTATGTCTGATATCAGGGATCCAATGCCGATATCGTGGATCCGATATTGCGGATCCAATATCAGATCACTTATTTGGTGACTCATTAATAAAGAAGGGATAAAAACTTTATAAAACTTGTATTATATTTTGCATACCTAATTTATAAATAGGAATTAGTGAAGCATCATCTACATACAAAAGTAGATTTATTGGCTGAGATCCTCTTTTGATAACATGCTTTTGATCTCTTTTACACAACTAGTCCTATAATTCATGAATAAAGAGATTGAAGAGAGTTGGAGATAATGGATAGTCTTGCTTCACTATAATATTGCTCTGAAATTAAAATGTATCATCTGACATACTATCCTTGAATTAAATTATGAATTTTTCATATAACTTTCAAGCTACTACTATCAATTCTCCAAGAATGCCTAAATGATTAAGGAACTCCCATAACCTTTTTTGAAATCAACGAATCATGTGCTTTTGTGAAATCAACAAAACAAATAAAAACATTTTTTTGGGTTTTTTTACCACTTCAATGGAGTGTCTAAGGGCAATCAAATGATCAAGAGTGGAATGGTTCTACTTGAAACCTAATTGGCAAATAGTCCTTACATTATTAATTTTTGTCCAAGTACGTAATCTCTTTTTACAAATAAGTCCCAAAGGCTTAGCAAAATATTACTAAGAACTATTATCCAATAGTTGCACAAATTATTTTTATCACCTTTTTATGTAGAAGTATTACCTTGCTAATTTTCCAATGCCAATTTAAGCTAACCTCAAACACTCTGTTCAATCTTTAGCAAATTTTTTTATGAATGGAGTCCTTGCCCACTTAAGCAATTTAGCATACAAACTTTTAGAATCCACAACTTTACTAGTTGCTAATCTTTTATTCCATCTCTCACCTCATCTAAAGTAAAATGGGTGGATGTTGAAGTAAGAATGGAACACCAACTATCATCCTCCCCTAAAAAAATCTTAGCATAAAAATCAGAAATATCTTAAAAAGAGACATTAACTGCTAGAGAATTTCTGTGCTAAAAAGACTTCCAAAATGTTTGGATTGTTTTTTGATCATGTGTACAAATGTTTCTTGTTCATTTTTAATAAAAATCCTCTTCTTATTTTTCATTATGCATTTATATTGTTTAATCAAATTTTTCTTTTGATTTGCATTAGTTGTTTTAATGTTCTTTCTACCTAAACTGCACTCATCATCAAACAAATTTTGTTGAATATGTTATTTATAATCATTAGTAACCTGTTTAGCTACTTCAACTGAAATATGCTCCAAACCCTTAAAATTTATGTTTGACCTTTGGCATGATTCTTTTTTTTTGGAAAAAATCAAGCGAATTATTATTCCCAAAAAAGCTATACATTTGTACAGTGCAGGCCAGATCAGCTGGCCCCACACCGACCAAGAACACTAACCTTGAATCCCCCATGAACCTCCCCTACTACGAGCATCCCCGTCGGTAGGTGGCCTTTCCTGTCCCCGACCATTAACCAAAGTGCATACCTGAACCGGACATTACCAAACACGCACAAAAGACCCTACCTTCGCCTGAGGATGAGCTGGAATGAACGAAGGCAGAGTACCTTGGGTTGTCTGCATGCTGATTAGACAAGGATTTCCCCGAATGTACACCGAAGTGCTCTACACTCGGTTATACGTAAATAGCGTGACGGGTGTAAATGAGAGCGTAAACAGCATAAATGGTGTGAATAGAGTGTAAACGTAAACAAATGTAAACAGAATACATGCAATAATTAATGCGAACTGTAAACGATTTTGGGAAGAAAATGTAACAATGGCATTAAAGAATGAAAGTACAATGCACCGGTCTAACGCAGTTGTGACTGGGACACAAGGCGGACGAAAAGCCCCAGTGGATGCAAGAATGACTGGTTCACATTGTAGGCATAGCATAGAGGCTATCTGCTCAACGTACAAGGTTCTCCAGCGTAAAGGGTTTTGTGCTCTGGTTTGCAGCATCTCTGCTCTCTGGTGCACTCTGAATGTTTTTGCCAACCGACCTTGATCTTGTGAAAAATTGGGGTTTATATACAGGTTTTGACACTAGACTCAGGTTGGGCGACGCATGGTGCGTTGACCGGGTGCAAAAGCGTAAAATTTACAAGTGTACAATATGTTACATTTGCTGGGTGTATATGCTCGGCGTATACGCTGTGTTTGTCGAGCGTAGACTGTGGGCGTATACGCTGGATGTGCTGGGCGTATACGAATTTGGGCGTAGATGCTATGGACGCTGGGCCTATATGCTGATGTGCTGGGCGTATACGCTGGGGCATATATGCTGATGGATGCTAGCATATACGCTGGGGCGTATACGCTGATGGTTGTTGCTTTGTGCCAAATCTTTCTTTGTAGTGCTATTTCCATGCCATCTTTGGGGATTTCATGTCGAGCATATACATATGTTGTACTTGCTGAGTGTACATGTGAGGCGTGTACGCTGGGCGTCGACGCTGTGAACTTGAGCATATACGTTGGGCGTATATGCTGAGAATATACCCTTGGGCGTATACGCTGAGAATATACCCTTGGGCGTATACGTTGAGGCTGCATACTTGGGCGTATACGCTGAGACTGCATACTTAGTGAACATTAAGTATTTTGATCTCCGAAGTTTCCATGTGTGACACCAGATGTTGTTGTGGTCGTCTATGAGTCCCAGGGACCTGCTTCGTGTTGGAGAAGTACTAAGCTCAAAATTTTGTGGTGTTTCACATCACCATCAAGAACAAGAGTGGGGAGAGAGGGTTGCCATGGCGGAGCTCGCGGCTGGTGCCATGGAAACCTCATAGATGTCCATCTATGCCCAATGAGTACCGCCCACCCCGTTGAATCTACAGGCATAAATCAACAAATGTTTTTATCAAAGAATTTTTGTTGTAGAACTGTCTTGAGGGCAACCCAGCTCACGGAGTCGTAGGCTTTCTTAATGTCTAACTTTATACAGAGCCCTGGTAATTTAGTGGCTTGAAGGGAGTGTTGAATTTCCTGCAAGAGCAGGACCTGATCTTGTAAATGTCGACCTTTCATAAACGCAGCCTTATTTTCCCCACTAGTCGTGGCATGAGGGGCCGCAACCTAGTAACCATCATTCGTAAAAATAGAATTAGATGTGAGTTGCAAACTCCGATGGGCAAAAAATGTCTAGGAGATGTGGGATTCTCAATCTTTGGTAGAAGGACCACCCAGGAGCAATTGATTTCTTTGTGCACTTGTCACCATATCAGCATCCAATTGAAGGCATCAAGCAAGTTTTCCCCAAGCACGTCCTTGAATTTATGGAAGAATTCGATGGGCCATCCATCTAGCCTTGGGGCCTTATTTGCTAGCATGTTGCGTAGTGTGGTTTGGAGCTCCTACCATGAGAAAGGTTGCAGGAGCCGCAGGTTGTCTTCATGGTTGAGAACTTTCTGTAATGGGACAGAGATGGGGTCCATGGGGTGCTATTTCTAGACCTGTTGCCAGTACTACAACAATATGGTCATGGTGGAATGCGAGTGGGGCTGTTCCTATTGCGTGAGGCCATGCATCATTCGATGGCGGGTCCTGCGGTGCACCTTTGCTGTAGCGAAAAAGAATTTTGTGTGCTGGTCATCGACCCATAGCCACTACATGCGGGCCCATTGGCGCCAGTACTCTTCCTCTTCGTGTTGTAGGAGTTGTAGTTTTGCCAAAAGGGTGAGTTCCTTGTGCATGTGATCTACCCCATGCTCTTGCTGTGTCTGGATTTCCTATAGTTTGGCTTGTATCTCGACCCAGTAGTCTTTAAAGCTGTATTTTTCCATGGTACCAAGGGTTTTATTTGTCATTTGAGGGCCTTTAATCCGTGCTTGAGGAAATCACGTAGTTCCATCGTGTCATTGTACCCCTGCCAGATGGAATGAACCAGTTCACCTATCCACGGCTTGTTCAGCCAGGTGCACTCGAATCGGAAGGGGCATGGGGCTCGAGACATGTCCTTGTTCAACTGGCATAGGATGGGTTGTTGATCCAAGGCCATCCAAGCGTATCCATATGTGTGGATGTCCTAGTCGGCCAAAAGCGTCTTGCTGACCCACACATGGTCTATCCGTGATTGTACATGGGCAGCACCCTGCCTACGGTTGCTCCAGGTGTACTTGCACCCAGCGATCTCCATGTCAGTGAGGCTAGTGCGGTGCAGTAGTGTAAGGCATTTGGATGCCCCTTGGGGCTTCGTCGCACTATCCCCGGTCTTCTCCTAGCTGTAGAATCATTGGTTGAAGTCATCGATTAGTAGCTAGTAGGAGTCGCAGGGGACTAGCTTTGCAACCCGGGATAGTTCCCGAAGGTGATCCTTCCACCCCTGAGCACCGTAGACATTGGTGATCCAGACGTTCGGCCCTATCAGGTGGACCATGATGCACCAGTCAGATGTATCCCGTAAATATAAGTCCACCTTGGTGAGGACCACGAGGCCTCCCACACCTCCCCGGCTAGGCACCAGGTGACTGCACTAGCCTGGCCACTGTAATACCTGAACCTCAGTTTGCTGTAGTTTAGTCTATTGAAGACACACAATATCACACCCCTCGTTACACACCATATATTTTAGGGTATGTTGTTTATATGGGGTACCCTGGCCCCTGCAATTTCATTAGAGTACCTTCATGGGGACACTAACACGTGTCAGTTGTAGACCTCCTGGAGAGTGGGTTGCACTCCCAAATCAACGAATAGTTGCGTGGCCTTGTGCTAGATGGTGGTGTTGTCCGGGCATCCAACCTTGGGTGCTGGTTGGGATACCACCATCCCCTTCTTGTGTAGTAGCCCTTGCTCACCAGAGGGGGTTTTGGGCCATGCCGAACCCTTGTTGGTGTTAATCCAGTCAGTTAAAGGCGGTGGAGTGAGTCCCCCCCAGGACAGACCCACTCCCCCCAAAGTGGGGGTTTGGGATGAGCCAGAACAGCCATGCGTTGCCCGTGTCTTGGTCTGGGTGCTCACGTTCTAGGCTCTTGTGTAAGCCTATGCACTTGCCCCAGTTAGGGCATTGTAGAAGGCCTTACTCGCCTTGCTTGGCATGTCTTCTCGGCTTCCCCTCAACTGCCCTCCCCCACGCGCGTCCCCAAATTAACATTCCTTTGATGCACTAGGGCCCAGAAAGGTCTAACCGTCTACCCTGACCATACCCTAATCCCCACCTATAGGTAGGGGTCACTGCTGATGTAGAGGACCCCCCATCTTGCTCGTGAGCTCTTGTTGGCCACTCGGTTGTTTTTCTCGATGAGATACCAATCGTCCTCCATTGTTGGGGTGGTACGACCTTCATGGGCCGGGTTGCCTCCTGTTCGGATGTCCATCTTCGGGAGCTGGGCCTCTGCCAACAGGTTTTTGAACTAGACTCGAACACCGGCTCCTCACCTAGGTCAGTGTCCAATACTAGTTCCTCGACGTGATCCACAGATTGTAACGACCGCCATACCCAAAACTACGCAAATCCCAGGTGGTCCATTGCCGTGGTGAACTGGTCGAACTTGATAAAGTCGTCAAAAAATGTAGCGAGCTAGTGTAAGAACTCTGTTGACCAGTATTCTAGGGGAAGGCCATGTAGCCTCACCCAAACCAGTGCCTGTTTAAACAAGGTTTGATCCCTGTGCACCCCCAGGTCCCAAGGTGCCAGTGTTAATTCCCGAGCCCCGTAAAACCAAGGCCCACCCACTAGGACACACTCCCATTCCTCCATGGAGGCGAAACAAAATAGGAGATGGTCATCTGCTAGGCATTTGACCATCACTGTTTCCAACCCCCATATAGCTCGGGTCCATCACCAAATCAGATCCATGCGTGGCCATGCCCCTTTCGATATGAATTTGCCAATCAGACTTGAACTTGCAAGATAAAATCTAAAAAATGATGACAAGACTCCACTATCTCATCTCCTACTATAAAGTCCTTAATGTACTTCATATTTTAGAAAAAAGGATATAAGAAAATCTATGCCAAAATTACCTTGAGGTCCTATAAAAGTGAAAGTTGTACATCCTAAAAATTTAGTCAATCCATTACAAATGAGTAGATTTGAAGTTTTGGTCCACTTTAAGAAATGTTATCCCATTTTGTTAATGTTATTATCTTCAGAGCATTTTGCCCAATTCTGATTAGAAACAATGTTTATCCCACCATTGGAATTTTTCCATTGAATGAGAAGCATTAAAATCTCTCTACATAAAAATAGCTCCTTTAGTTCTAAACTCCACAATATTATTTCTAAACTTTGGAATAGATAATCTCTAAAAAGGCCTGTCCTATCATACAAAGTGACATCTTCAAGAGCAAAGTAGCAAATATCTATCAACATACATCCTTGTTGATGGAAAATTTTTAACTAAACATGTTGCTTATATTCATCTATATTCTCTAGATACATAAAATGTTTTAATGATTTTATAACCAAACAAACAATACCTCTTGAGGTTCTACCTCTTCTACCTTCTCTAGAGTTTTTTTCTAGATAATTGAATGAAGCTAGAGACAACAAAGTCTTTTGAGCATTCATCTACCCATGTTTCCACTAAGCCAAAAATATCAAAATAATAAAAATATTAATACTCTTCAAGAAAGTAACTTTATTTGCAATTCCATCATTAATGTTTATAAGTCTATAATGCATTGAATTTAAGCATATTTAACGAGTTTTTCTTTACCACCATCATGTTGCTTACATCAAGTAAACAAATATACATTCATCATGAGTTTTCTTGACCTTTTTCTATTCTTTAAAATTTTTTGTAAGTTCACTTTTTGTAAAATATTTATCCATACTTTCTACTTTTTTAGTTTACTATAATTACACCATACCTTGTTTTTATACAAAAGATCTTTAAATTGGAAAATTACTTGCCAAAGTTTTTTCCCCTTTTTAGCCTACCTAAAAATCATCTTGAAGAGGTTGTTTAAGAAAAGGCATTTGCTCCTAGAAAAACTAAGAAAGCTCAACCATCAAGTCCTTCTTGTCAATTTCTAAAAGACTTGCCAGCTACAAATTAAGTACTTTTTCTTGCTTTTCTTCCCACTTTTTTTCCTTCTCTTTCATTACTTTATAAATAGCTAACTTCCTTTTGAATTTCTCTTCCATTTTTTCATTAATCTTAAGTAATGAACTCATAGAAATGACATTGTCTATTCTTTATCAATAATTATAATTTGTTTGGATACCGCACTAAAATACATTACCTATTATGATAGTAGCTCAAATTGTGCAAAAAAACCTTGAATTATTTTTTTGAGAGAATGTTCAGGATAACCTTGAATTATTAGTAAGGAGTATGATTTCAATCTTAACATTATTTTCCATATTTATGCTTATAGCCTACATCCACAAGCAAAGGAAAGCTTGAATTCTTCTACAAAATTGGTTGGACAATTATAAGAGGAAAATCCTCATCCATAAATTACTTCTAGCTTACAATCACACTCAACTCACATTTTTCTCACTAGCTTTTATGGCTTCCTTACTTGCTTCTTTGCTTTCTAACTTGCTTGTTACAAACAAGGGCATTAAGCCTTTTATATAAAAGTGTCATGGATAATACAAAAAGCTATGAAACCATGGGGGCTATTATTAGAATCACCAAACTATGAATATAAAAAATATGCTTATTCAAGATGTCTCATAAACCATGGATATGATAAAAACAATATGCACATACAATGTGTCACACAAACTATTAGGATTTAGAATAGTCCCATAGGATAGGATTTGTTGTAACTCACAACCACACTTAAACCACAATTCTCTCACTAGCCCTTGTTACTTTCTTTCTTCTTTGTTTTGTGATTTTCTGGTTACAAAAAAGGGCCTTAAGCCCTTTATATAAAAGTTTCATGGACAAAACAAGAAGCCATGAAACCATGGGTTGTAGCTGGTTTTACAAAATCATGGATACAAACTTTGTGCTCATATAAGGTGCCTCAAAAAATCATGGGTAAAATCAATGTGCACAAAACCATGAATGAAAACAAGAGGCAACAAAAGTTAAGACATACATAACACAAACCATGGATTCAAACAAGAGGCCACAAAAGTCAAAACATAGCTAACAAAACATAATAATTGGACATACCATTTATTTGGGATCTTGGCTACCAGTCCTGTAACGACGGAAAACGTCGGCAGCTGGAAATACCGACCGAAGTTCCGTGTACACAGCCTTAACCACGGATCCGCGCGAGGGCTAAGCTGGAAAAACGAATCCGCGGTGCCCTGAACGGTCTTGTCGATCAGACAGGGACTTACGGGTCAGTAAAAAAGCGATGACGATCCGATTACGAACTTTCGTGCATGTGTCGTGATCTTGATGCGGGAGACCGTGAAACGGAGCGAGATAACGATGTAAACAGATCGCTGCGAAGATAACGTTAAAAGCAAAGAACAAAGAGGACCGGGAAGACGCTGATTCAGGAGAGAAAACGGAGTGGCAGGTTGCAAAGATCAAAGATCTATGTCTCAATGCTGGATCTGGTAAATGTTTGCGTGTGTATTACGTTACAATGGGAGATGACTCCCCAATAACTGAATAGAAGTTGAGCACAAAACAACAAGAAAACTGTCTGAACAGAAATCCGATCTACCTCGTAGGCCAAAGCTTAGGCGCGGAAATGGTCAAGCTCTGAAGTCTATCGATCTTTTGAACGACAGGACCTGCTAACTGGGCAAGACGCCTCCGTGTTTCCTGTTCTGCTTCTTTGCTTCGAGTGGATCTGCTGTTCGGGCTTGGGCTTGCGGCGGTCGTCAGGAGGTTGCTCTTGTTTCTCTGTTCAAGGTAATAACTGTATCCTTGCTCAGCGAAATGCTCTTGTCCTCTTGATCCGCTGCCAACAAAAGCCAGAAGTGCTCAGGTGCTCTGGTTTGCTCTGTTGTTGCTTTCGTCCTTTCGTGCTTTTTTCTCTGTCCCCGATACATTTGTCAACAGGGGTATTTGTAAGCCGCGATACATGAAACTCTGATGATGTGGGCCCGAACACCGCGGGTTTCGCTGATGTAATTCTTTTAAGTCGAACTGCGACTACGCACAACATGCTTGTTCACGTGCTGTGCGTGTAAAGAGCAGGCTCATGATAGACATGTCTCGGCTGCGTTTGCGCTCATTCGCATTGTGTTGCGTGTATGAGCGCAACTTTGGCGTAGCAGCAACACGCTTAAGATTATTGTACGCTCATCACGCAGCTGTGCGTGACGAAGCGTAACGCGCGCGTTATTGCATTCTGACCTACGCACGAGCACGCACCATTGCGTAATGCGCGTAAAGATCAGTTGAGCGTTGCAAGAACAAATGCCGACCTGTCGTGTTTCTATGGATTTTGTTTAACGGCCTTGAAACTTATTACGCTCATCACGTTGCCGTGCGTGATAGAGCGTAAAACTTGACCTTAGCCAAATTCATCTTTAACTGTCCCGGAGCTTATTACGCTCATCACGCTGCTGTGCGTGATAGAGCGTAA
>MNCI01028924.1:0-14286 GCA_015680685.1 Gnetum montanum | reverse complement strand
CTTGATTACATATTGACATGCATCTGCATTTATCCATTTCAATTAAATGCATTTATAATTTCTGTCTTTGCAGGTATTGGATGAACTTTTTATAAAAAGATATATATATATATATATTATTTTTTTTTTGAAAAAGGTCAGGCGACTTTAAATTTCAAAAATTACGAAGCGGTACAATGGTACCGCCCCCCAAAGAAAACAGAGCCCACACCGCGGCAAGAAGAAGAGCCCATGCCGCGGTAAGACGAAACCCCACCGTGGTCCCTCGGTCCGCCCGCGCCGGCAACCGGTCGGGAGACAAGGACAGGCCTTAATTGTTGCTCAGACCGGGCTGTCCTTTCCCTTCGGCCCTACGACATCTGTATTCGTCGATGATTTGGGCTATGCCAGTTCTGCGATTGTCGGGGGCACTCTCAACCCAGACTCGCATTGGAAAGTTCGAGTTTTGTTCCCCACAAAAGTCTGAAATGACAATATTGTGATTCTGCCTCTCCGCCTCGTGGCATTGACCAGGGCGCATACATTCCATGGTGACGTCGAGGGGGGTGGTCCCGCCCTGCAAGGTGATCGCCCACCTCCCCCGCCGCGACCGCGTCTGCTGCTGAATAGGAGGTGCAGGGGTGGCGGGAGGAGCCATTGCGGAGGCAATTTCGGTCCATAGCCTCCAAAGTTTCCCTGCCAGGACTTTCGCGGGGGGGAGTGCCACCCCATTAAAAAGGTGATCATTCGTGGCCCTCCACAGGACCGAGAGCGCCGCCAGCATGGCCGAGTTGCCTGAGAACTCCGGGGATCAGAGCCCCGCCCCCAACGCCAGAACTGCGTGGTTACCTGACACTCGCTTACAAAGTGCTTCTGCATTTCGGAATGCTGGTTGCACAGGGGGCACTGAGTATCAATGGCCATGCCCCGAGCCTGCAGGTCAGCGCAAACAGGGAGGGCCTGGTGGAGGATAAGCCACCCGAAGGCTTTAATTTTTTCCGGGAGGATACCCTGCCACAGACGTTTCTAGCGTGGATCAGCCGGGAACATCTTCTGCAGGAGCTGCCGGAGGTGCAGGTGAATCTCCTCCCCGCTACCCATCATCCTTGCCTGGGCGTAGAGATGCCACCACACGTGAGAGTCAGAATTAGCCGCCATCCAGGGGCTGTATTTTGCCCGCAGGATCTACACCCAGAGGAAAGGGTCGTCTCTGTCTGTGGCCAGGCGTTGGAGGAGCCGATGACGTCCCAAGGCCACCTCTAGGGAGAAGGGGAGAAGGCCAATCCCCCCCGCGTACCGGGGCCGCGCGATCTTAGACCAGGCCAATAGATGCATCTTTTTCCACCCCCTTCCGCCAGACCAAATGAAAGTGCGGATTATCTGGTCAATCTTGTCGGTGACGCCGCGGGGCGGGGAGGCCATCGAGGCAGCGAACCTCGCCATGGCCCCCAACACCGAAGACGCCAGCACCATTTTCCCCTTGCGAGACAGGAATGTGTTGGTCCAGTGGGCAGCTCGTTTCTGGATCCTTGCAATAAGCGCCTGCCAGGTTCGCGGCCTATGCCAGTTATGCATGGGGATGCCCAGATACTTCGCTTCCGCCTCCCCCGGTAGAATCCCCAAGATTTGGACAATTTTGCTACGCACCGCGGGGTGGGTGTGGGTGAAAAATACAACCGATTTTCAGGGGTTTGGGACCAGGCCCACTTCGTGGCGCATCCGGTCCAGCGCCCGCAGAATCGCCCTAGCCTATGGAACCGCGGCCCTGGTGTAGAGCATGGTGTCATCCGCGATGTGGGCGGAGAGACAATGGATGCCGTGCACATTTAACCCTTGTACCCCTTCCTCCATATAATAAGTTTGCAGGAGATCCATTTCCATCAGGAAGAGGAGCGGGGAGAGCGGGTCTCCTTGGCGCAGTCCACGACCGGTCCCGTGAAAGCCCCACAACTGCCCATCAATGTCCAGCGAGTACCGCCCTCCTTGCTGAATCTACAGGCAGAGTTCAACGAAGGCCGGTTCAAAGCCTTTAGCGAACAATACATACCTCAACGTGTCCCAACTAACGGAATCGTAGCCCTTAGTAATGTCCAGCTTAATGTACATGCCCGGAAGTTTGGCTATCCGAAGCGAGTGCTGGATCTCCTAGGGCAGCAGAACCTGGTCCTGCAGGTGACGTCCCTTTGTGAACGCAGCCTGCTATTTCCCCACGAGCCGTGCCATAAGCGGTTGCATTCTGGGCACGAGCAGGCGAGAAAACAACCGCAGCAAAGAGTTGCAAACCCCAATGGGGCGAAATTTACCAGGGGATGTAGGATTCTCCGTCTTCGGCAGCAAAACCATGTGCGAGCAATTGATTTCATATCGCACCTCTCTCCAGTCCAACATGCGGTTAAAAGCGTCCAGCAGGTTGTGCCCGAGCACATCCTCAAAATGTGTAAAAAATTCAATGGGCCATCCATCTGGCCCAGGCGCATTGTTCGCAGGCATTTTTTGCAGTGCCTCACGCATTTCCTGCCGCGTGAATGGTTTCAGGAGCCTGAAATTATCAACCGGGGTTAAGACAGTCGCCACGGGCACCGAAACAGGGTCTGTTTGTCGCCATCCCCACACGTGCCTCCATTATTGCAGGAGGCACTCAGCACGTGGCATCGATTCACCCTGCAGGAGGCGTTGGAGTGGGCCGTTCTGGGCGCCGCGGTGAGCCTTGGCGGCTTGGAAGAAAAATTTTGTGTCGCGATCGCCTGCCTGCAGCCACTGCGTATGGGCCCACTAGCGCCAGTACACCTCCTCTTCGTGGTGTATGAGCTGCAGCTCGGCCTGCAGCGCGAGCTCCTCCCCTCTGTAGTCTTTTCCACTCCCTTGCTGCTCCTACAACGATTGAATATGCTGCAGTTTTGCCTGCAACTGGGTACGACAGGTCCTGAAGCGATATTTCACAGTTGGACCAATGTTTTTAATTTTCTGTTTTAGTGTTCTGAGCCCATTTTTTAGGAATTCGCGCGGGTCAACCAAGGTGTTGTACGGCTGCCAGATATCCTGCACCAAAATCTGAAGCCACGACGCGCAGATCCAGGTGCGTTCAAATCGGAATACACGTGGTTTCTGTACCTCTCCCCGCTCTAGTTGACAGAAAATGGGCCGATGATCGGAGGCCATGCGGGCACCCCCGTACGCCTGTAAATCCCAGTCATTCAACATCTTTTCACTAGCCCAGATGCGGTCAATTCGTGACTGGACCCTTGCGGCGCCTTGCCTGCGGTTGCTCCAGGTGTACGCGGAACCGATGATGTCCAGGTCAATCAGATTATACTGCCGTAGTAGGGCGAGCATTTCGGTTGCCCCTGGGGGCTCCACCAAATTAGTGCCAGTCTTTTCCCAGGAGAAGAGCCTCTGATTGAAATCGCCGATCAGCACCCACCTGGCATCCTGGGGGACTAGCCCCGCAACCCGAGAGAGCTCATGAAACCGTGCCTGCCATCCCTGGGCGCCGTAAACATTAGTAATCCATATGTCTTGGCCAGGCAAATGCACTGTAATGCTTCAATCAGACACATCCAGGACGTACGACTCCGCCTTGGTCAAGATCGCGAGGCCGCCCTCGCGCCCCCTACTGGGTGCCAGGTGGCTATGCCATCCCGACCACCGGAGAGTCTGAGTCTCCATCTGCTGAAATTTCGTTTCTTGCAGGCATACAATGTCACAGTTCTCGTCACTAACCATACACTACAAGGTACGTCTCTTGTAGGGGGTACCCTGGCCCCTGCAATTCCAGGACAGGACCTTCATGGAGACAAGGAGCGGTGGTACACCTCCTGGATCGTGGGCTGCACTCCCAAATCCACAAAAAGCTGCGTGGCCTTCTGACGGCGGGTGAGGCTATCCGGTCTTCCGATTTTGGCCGTGTGGTGTGCAACTAGCATTCCTGGTGAGCGTTGGCACTGCGCCTCTTTGGCAGGGGAACTGGGCCGCGCTGAACCCCTCTTAGTGTTAATCCAGTCCGTAACTGGAGGCGGGGACAGACACCCTTGGGGCATGCCAAGACACGGCCCTGCCCCGGCCATAGCGAGCATTTTCTGTTTACCCATAACCTATTGGGAAACTGGGGCGGATTGCGGGTCACCAGTCCCGACCAACGCCGATATATATGATTTATTCCCCGCAGTGGCCATGGTCTCCGCCTGCTGAGAAATCAGCACTACTGGCTCCGCCTGTTGGGAGCTCTGCACGAGTGGTTCTGTCAGGTCCCCCGTGGGTGGTCCCCCGTTGGGCGCAGCCTGGGAGGCCACTCCCTTCATGGCAGTGCCCCTCCCCTGCCAGCGGGCCCCCCCAGTGGGCACTGGCGGTTTCTTGAGGGCCACACTGCCTTTCCTCCCCACCACGACCCAGCCGTCACCTGGAGCAGCCGTGTGCCCAGTTGGGTGGCCCTGGGCACTCCCTTGCTGAGGCTGGGTCAGCGTCCCCCACTGGTTTTCGAACAGAACTTTGACCCGCTCCTCGCCGAGGGCTGTGATGAGAACCAGCTCCTTGATAGGTTCCTACGTGAGGAGAGGTCGCCAGATGCAAAACCGAGTGAACCTCAGGTGATCGAGGATGGCGGTGGAGAGGTGAAACATGATGAAATCGCCGATTAGACCCGATAGCGACTGCAAGAACGCTGGCGACCATTACTCGAGTGGGATGCCATATAACCGAACCCAAACCAGTGCACGGGCAAACAGTGTAGGGTCCCGGTGGGCACCCGGGCACCAAGGCGCCAGGGCCAGCCCACGCGCCCCGTAGAACCAAGGGCCTCCCACCAGGACCTCTTCCCTCTCCTCCAAGGAGGTGAAGCCGAACAAAAGGCGATCATCCTCCAGGCATGAAACCGTCACGGAGTCTGACCCGCGTTCCTGGCCCAGTGCCGTATCAGATCAATGCGAGGGCGAGCCCCAACGGACACAAACTTGCCTATTAGGCTGCGTTCCAGTCTCTCCAATGTGGCTGTGTCGGGGCCCCCAACTTGGACCCTAATTTCTGCTCCGACTCTGGAGCACTCACCTAGAGCACTTCCCGTCCGCAACTCCCCCTCAGGCCCGAGAGCCCCCTGTCCAGAAGCCCTTGCGCCGGCCGTCTCGGCAGTCTGCTCCGGCCGTCGCCGCCCCGGTCTGTCCAGCAACCGCTGTGCCTGTCGTCTTCCTGCTTGTTGCAGAGGCCCCTGTCGTCTTCTCGCTCCCTCCTGTTGCCGACGCCATTTTCGTATCTCAACAAATTCAACAATTCCAAAAGATATATTTTCTTGCTTCTTGGGTTCTTATTCTTATTTTGGAACCTCATCAATAAATATTTGAATTTAATGAGCTCTCATTCTAATAACTTTCTTTAAACCTAAATCCAATGATTTTTTTGGTTTTGTTTTTAAGTCCATCTATGATATATATTGATTGTACATTTTGAGGAAATCCATAGTTTGGGCAAGAGAGAATAATACCTACCCAAGGTTACATCAAGGGATTCATGATTGCTTTGTCATCTCCCTTGAATCTATTTTCTTAAATTGGACACATGAGAATGCGTCTAACAATAAGTTTTCTTTTCTTAAAAAATTGAAAAATAATAGTTTTAATTTTCTTTCTTTTTTAGAAAACCTTTTTAATCTTGATGAACTAAAAAATGATGATTTTAATAAAATTTTTAAGTTGACTCTAGATAATATAGATGATACTACTAACAACATTAAAGTTGAGAAAACTATTTGTAATTTATCTTTTATTATTATTATTAGTATTAATACTTTAAATATTCTAAGTAAAGGTTTAATATTTACTATTACTCATTGGAGAATTGCTTTTGAAGACTTTATTAATGTTATAGAAAAAGTAGCTAAAATTTTTAATGATAAAATTGCAAAAAATATTATAAAACATTACGTGGAACTTTTGAAAAAATGTAGAATTTCTAAACATAATATACCTAAAATTGAATTTTCTTCTACTTTAAAACTTAAAAATAATAAAACTATTATTATTACTAGAGAAGATAAAGGTAATGCAATAGTTATTATGAATAAAATTGATTATCACAAAAAAATGCTAGAATATTTATCATGTGGTAATTATAAAAAGTTATGTAAAGATGCTATTCTTAAATATATTTTAAAATTTAAATATGTTACTTTAAATTCAAATCTAGATGATAAAATTAAGAAGTTGTTAGTACTTTTTGATTGTTCTATTCTTTGCAATTATGGTTTACCAAAGATTCATAACAAAAATACTCTTGTTTGTGGTCTTATTACTACTATTTACTTTCCTACTTACTTTGAAAATACTTAGCTTCTTTCATTGATGAGACTGCTTTTTAGTGAAAAATCTAATCATTTTACTAATTTTATAAAGAATTATGATATGAATGAAAATGATATTTTAGTTAGTATTAATGTTGTTTCTTTATATAGCATGATTTCTTTAAATAAAGCAATGGATATGTTTTATAATTTTATTTTAAATAGTAATGTATGCTTCTCTTGTTAAGCATTATTTAGAAACTACGTATTTTAGCTATAATAATGAATTTTATAAAGAGACAAAAGGTGTTACTATGGATTCATCTTGTTCTCCTTTGATTAGTAATTTATACATGAAAAAATTTTGAATAACTTGCCATTAATTCTTTTCCTGTAAATACTAAACATTCGGTAAGATATCTAGATGATAGTAATGTTTGTTAAAGTCATGATTTATAAAATCTCAAAGCTTTTTATAAACATATTAATCTTTTAGGATTCAATTTACTATGGAACTAGAAAAGAAGAACTCATTGTCTTTCTTAGTTATTAACATAGTAAGAAAGAAAGGCTCAAATAATAAATTTAGAATATCATGTGAAGTCTTTAGAAAAGAGACACATGTTGATTTATATTTAGAAGGTTTTTCTAGTCACCCCTTGAGTTAGCAATTGTCTAACGTTTTCTTCGTAATGATCAAAGCTCTTAATATTTGTAATACAACTTCTTTTCATAAAGAAGCTAACCATTTAAATACTACTTTTAAACTCAACAACTCTAATAAAAAGACTATTACTAAAATATGGATAAATTTGATTATTTATTATCTAAATAAAATAAATTTTCCTTCTAATATACATGTGGACTTAAAAAGCTTTGATAATATTAATTCTCTTTCAAATAAAAAACTTAGTAGCATTTTTTGCATCAAAGGTAATTCTAGGAAAATAGCTAGAATTTAAAAAACATAAAGTTATAGTACCATTTAAACACTATAACAAAATCTCTAACTTTTTTTATAGTCATAAAGTTAAAAAGAATATTCTAAATAATAGTAATGTTTATAAAATTTCTTGCATTTATGGTAAATGTTATATTGGTGAAACTAGTAGAACTTTCTCTATTAGATTAAAAGAATACTTGAAAGACATACAATATAATAGATCTTGAAAGTCACCTCTTGTAGAATATATACAAAATAATAACTCATCTAGAAATCATAAGTAATGAACTTATTTGTGTAATGGATAACACTATAGATAGAAAACATAGATAAGCCTTTGGAATTAGAATTCATTCTAATAATGTTAATTGAGATGAAGACTATTTTACCCACTTAATTTGGTGACCTATTTTAACAAAAGTTAAGCAATTTAAAATTTGCTTGGAAATCTTACTTAATTTAATGTTTTTTATTTCAAAATTCTTTTATTTATCTTTTCTAAAGAGTTTGTAGTATGTTCTATGCTTATTTATAAAATCTTTTTTTTTATATCTTAGACGTTATGAGTTTAATTATGATTATTATATCATTATACTTTTAGTTTCTTGTTCTCTTTTACCCTTTTATATTTTTAAATAATATTTTGAATTACTTTTATTTATTTTTGATGAATGGTGGAGTAGTCCAACACTCAACCATATGAGTTACAAGTGTTCACATGCAACCTAGTCAAATTCTATGGACAAGGCAATATAATTATGTTAGTAGTTGATTTAAGTTCATGATTGTTGTCTTCCTACGTGAGTTAGTAAAATTAGTGCATATGGTTTAATTCACAATGAGGTGTATGACATTGATGTTATATGGGCCATATTACTCCTAGTAAACATAATGTAATTAGAGTGGTTCCTAAATCTAAGTGATAGTAAACAAATCTAATCTAGCCTATGAGATGCACATCTATTCCTAATTTTTCAAACAGATATTGGACTCATGCAATTGTTACTGGGATTACCATGTATTACGCTACTTGGTGAACTAAGTGATAATATTACTTGGTTACCAAAATATTACATCTTTTTTTTCGGAAAAAATCAAGCAAATTTGTA
Source organism: Gnetum montanum (assembly GCA_015680685.1). NCBI lineage: Eukaryota > Viridiplantae > Streptophyta > Gnetopsida > Gnetales > Gnetaceae > Gnetum > Gnetum montanum. Next base: position 5,990 of record MNCI01028924.1, on the reverse strand, counting down.
TTCCCAAAAAAGGCTATACATCTATACAGCGTAGGCCAGATTAGCTGGCCCCACACCAACCAAGAACTCTAACACAGAAACCCCCAAGAACCTCCCCCACCATAGGCATCCCCGCTAGCAGTCGGCCATTCTTGCCCCTGGCCATTAGCCAGAGCGCATACCCAAACCGGGCATCACCCTAGAGCCTTCTACTCCCCCCCCTAACTTTTGGCAGAATGGTGGCTGGAGTGCTACATCTCTTCGACTGTTTGCAGTCTTGGAACCGATTGTCCTAGGCCTATCGTGAGGCGTTGTCTATTTTCCTCAATTATCTGGGCAATGCCCATCATATGGTCCTTGATGACGTCTTCAATCCAAAGAAACATCTAGATTTGTGATTGTGGAGGGCTGGTGGGGCGATGCCCCACAGTGTTGTCTGTGGTACTCTCCTTTGTTTCCGGCTCCTCACCTTCCAGGACTTGTCTCTGCCCGTCCCGCTCATAGGGGGACTCTGGGGGGTAATCACAGCCCTATTTCCAACCGCAGTATCCTCCTCATGGTATTCGCTTCTCTTCCTCTTGTGTTGCTGCCTCCATGCCGAACTGTGCATTGGTTGGAGCGGCAAAACTGGGGTGTTGGCCCGGACGCCTCCAATGCAGAGACTCCCAAAGGAACAGTAGGAGGTTGACGGGAGTCTTAGTACGCATGCACTAGAGGAACCTGAAGTGAAGCCTGTTCAGTTTGTGGTGCGATCTTGACTGAATGAAACATCATTTCACCAACTCCGTCGTAGCCTGCTAGTCAGGCGGGAGGGTCGTCCCCCTTATGTGCCCGCTTGCCATCTTAGGGATGGGGCCCTGGAAGAAATTTGCCACCGCCACATGTGAACCTGTGACAGGGGGAATATGGACACCTCTGGAGGGTGCCCCAATCACGGCTGCCACCATGTCAACCATGAACCTCCCTAGTTTGTGTAGAAGGATTGGGTATCCATCTCTAGGTCAGCCACGATATGTGGCAGTACGTAGGTCCACTTCATTTGTGAAACCCAGTGCCAGAGATCCAACTGATTTTGGAGGGCGATGATGAGTGGCTCAAGATGAGCGTGCATATCCATTGCTGTGGTAATTTCTTGGTAGAGTTTATGGAACCTACAGGTAAGCACGGTTAGAGGTGGGAGGGTTACCCCTTTAAAGACGCAATCGTTCCTGGCATGCCACAGGATCCATAATGCCACTAGAGTTGGCGAATTGCAAGAGAACTAGGGCGGAGGTAGGCCAGCCATTTGCCAAAATTATGTGGCCATCTGGCACTCATGCACAAAGTGTTGCAACATTTCCGTGTGCTGATTGCATAGTGGAAAATTGTTACTGATGGGTAGGCCACATGCCTGTAGCTACGCTCGAACGGGGAGAGCTTGGTGGAGAATCAGCCACCCGAAATTTTTAATTTTCTTCGACAATATGCCCTTCCATAGCCACATCCACAGTGGGTCAGTTGGAAATTGTTGTTGAAGGAGCTACCGGGGGTGCAAAGTGACCTCGTTCTCATGGTCCAATGATCTGACGTGGGCGCATAGTTGTCGCCACACCTGAGAATTAGAGCTGGTAGCCTCCCAGGGACTATATTTCTACCGTAGGATTTGCGCCCATAAGGATGGGTCATTAGACGTCGAGGAGAGTCGGCATAGCAGCCTTTGCCTTCCCAAAGCTGACTCTACAATGAACGGTAGAATGCCCATCCCCCCATGGGGCATGGACACACGGTCTTGTCCCAAGCCACGAGGTGCATCTTCCCCCCCCCCTTGCCCCCTGACCACATGAAGTCCCTGAGAATCGTATCGATTTTCCTGGCAACTCTGGAGGGCGGGGTGGCCATCGAGGCTGTGAATCTCACCATGGCCCCCAACACCGTTGACACCAACATGATTTTTTCTTTTCGGGAAAGGAACCTATTTGTCCAGTGTGCCATGCATTTTTGGATTTTCATTATGAGGGCTTAACAGGTTTGTTGTTGGTGCTAGTTCTGGATGGGGATGCCCAGGTACTTGTCCTTCGCCCCCCAGGTAGAATCCCCGGGATCTGGATAACCTTGTTGCATATGGACGAATGGGTGTGGGTGAGATATAGCGCAAATTTCCCTAGGTTAGGGGCCAGTCCCACTTCGCGCTGTATTCTATTCAATGCCCTCATTAACGCGCTGGCCTACAGCATGACTGCCCAGGTAAAAATCATCGTGTCGTCTGCGTAATGGGTGGTTAAACATGGGATGCTATGCATGTTCAGCCCCTAGACCCCTCCTTCGGCATAGTAGGTTTGCAGGAGGTTCATCACCATCAGGAATAGGAGTGGGTAGAGAGGGTCACCTTGTTGGAGCCCGTTGCTGATGCCATGGAAGCCCCAAAGATGTCCATCAATGTCCAATGAGTACCGCCCACCTCTTTGAATCTGTAGGCATAGCTCCACAAAAATGTTATCAAAGCCTTTTGCTTGCAACACCGTCCTGAGGGCAGCCCAGCTTACCAAGTCATAGGCCTTCGTAATGTCTAACTTTATACAGAGCCCTGGTAATTTAGCGGCCTAAAGGGAGTGCTGAATTTCTTGCAGGAGTAGGACCTAATCTTGTAGATGTCAACCTTTCATAAACATGGCCTGGTTTTTCCCCACGAGTTGTTGCATGAGGGGCTGCAACCCAACCACCATCATTCATGAAAATAGCCTTAGGAGCAAGTTGCAGACTCCAATGGGCCGAAAATGTCTAGGAGATGTGGGATTCTCTGTCTTTGGCAGCAGAACCACTCGAGAGCAATTGATTTCTTTATGCACTTGCCACCAGGTCAGCATGCAATTAAATGCATCAAGCAGGTTTGCCCCCAGCATGTCCTCAAATTCACGAAAGAATTCGATGGGCCACCCATCTAGCCTTGGGGGCTTATCTGCTGGCATGTCACACAGTGCAGTTCGGAGCCCCTACCATGAGAAAGGTTGTAGGAGCCGTAGGTTGTCTTCTAGGTTTAGAACTTTCTACAACAAGATAGAGATAGGGTCCGTGGGGTGCCATTTCCAGACCTGTTGCCAGTACTGCAACAATCTGTTCGCACCAGACTGAGAGTGGGGGTGTTCACCTTGCGTGAGGCCGTGCAACGTTTGCTGGTAGATCTTGCGGTGTGCCTTTGCCACAGCGAAAAAGAATTTCATGTGTTAGTCGCCGACCCGTAGCCACCACATGTGGGCTCGTTGGTGCCAGTATTCTTCCTCCTCGCATTGTATGAGTTGCAACTCAACTAGGAGGGTGAGTTCCTTAGGTGTGTGATCAGCCTTGTGTTCTTGCTGTGCCTAGATTTCCTGTAGTCTAGCTTGAATCTAGACCCGGTAGCCTTTAAAACTATATTTTTCCATAGTGCTGAGGTTTTTAATTTGGTGTTTGAGGGCCTTTAGCCCATTTTTGAGGAAATCGCGTGGTTCCATTGAGGCCGTGTACCCCTACCAGATGGAGTGGACCAATTCACCCAGCCACAGCTTGTGTAGCCAGGTTCGCTCAAACCGGAATGAGCATGGGACCCAAGACACATCCTTCTCCAACTGGCACAAGATGGGTCAGTGATCCAAGGCCATCCTAACATATCCGTATGTGTGGATGTCCCAGTTAGCCAAAAGCGTCTTGCTAACCCACACTCGGTCTATCCGAGATTGCACACGTGTGGCGCCCTGCCTGCAATTGCTCTAGGTGTACTTGCATCTAGAAATCTCCATGTCAGTGAGGCTAGTGCGTTGTAGCAGTGCAAGGCATTTGAATGCCTCTGGGGGCTCCACCATACTTTCCCCGGTCTTCTCCTAGCTGTAGAGACTTTGGTTGAAGTCGCCGATTAGTAGCCAGCAAGCATTGAAGGGGACGAGCTCCGCAACTTGGGATAGTTCTCAGAGGTGGTCCTTCCACCCCTGGGCATCGTAGATGTTGGTGACCTAGATGTAGAGGACCCCCCCCATCTTGCTTTGTCCCACCTATGGGCACCTGCGATTTCCTGTTGGCCACGTGACCTTTTTTTCCAATGAGATACCAACCATCCTCCATTGCTGGGGTGGTGTGACCTTGATGGGCTAGGATGCCCCCTATTTGGATCTCCATCTTTGAGAGCTGGGCCTCCACTAGTAGGTTTTTGAACTGGTCCTGGACCGAATCCTTGCCTAGATCAGTGTGCAGTACCAGTTCCTCGATGGGATCCACAGATTGTAAGGACTGCCACATGAAAAACTGTGCATATCCCAGGCGGTCCATTGCCGCGATGAACTACTCAAACTTGATAAACTCACCGAACAACGCTACGAGCAACTATAGGAAATCTATTGACCAATATTCAAGGGGAAGGCCATGTAGCCTCACCCATATCGGCATCCGTTCAAATAGGTATGATCCCGATGTGCCCCTAGCCGCTAGGGTGCCAGCGCCAATCCCCACGCCCCATAAAACAAAGGTCCACCCACTAGGACACGCTCCCGTTCCTCCACCAAGGTGAAATAGAGCAAGAGGCAGTCCTCTACTAGGCATTTAACTATCACCGTATTCAGCCCCCATACAGCCTAGGTCCATCGCCGAATCAGATCCATGTGTGGTTGTGCCCCTTCCGACACAAATTTGCCAATTAGGTTGGGCTCCAATCTTTCCAATGTGCTCATGGCTGGGCATCTGACTTTAATCTGTAGCATTGCCCCCTCTCTAGAGCACTCGTCAAAGTCACCAGTATCTTTGAGGGCCTCCTGCTGGTTCTCTCCGTTGGCCCCCTACCTCTCATCCATCACTTTCAGCTAGATCTCATTGTGCTCCTCGTTTGCTGTGTCCGCTTGTTTTTTCGTCGCTCTGTGAACCTCCTTGCTTGCCTTTGCTCCTTGGACCTCTTTGCTTGCCATCCTTCTATTTTCATAATGTCAAATCCCCAAAACATTACACTTAATGCTTGGAATCAGTTGTATTCATTATACTTAATAATAGTAATAATAATGTGCATAGAAAGTAATCAGTAACTAAAGAAAATAGGAAACATTAAGCTAAGTCTAAGTAGGAAAAATATTCCAAGTGATGTTACAATGATGTAGAGTAATCTTGATCTTTATTTCCATGCATGAAATGTGTCAAAGTACATTCCACTTTAATCAAGATTTCATTCAATTACTAAACATCACACTATAGGCATACACTCCTAATTGCTAAGTGCTAAAATCAAGAAAACAAACTGATGGAATTTTGCTAAGTGTGAAATGAAAATGTATGTGAAAAATGCATCTAAGTGTTGTATTTATAGGCCTACACACGTTCGCAATATTGAATATGTGATATCGTATTTTGTGCCTCAATATCAGGTATTCGATATCACAACTCCAATATCTGATACCCAATATCGTTGTCGAGAAAAAATTGGATTTATCAATTTTGTTTTAACATTTTTTTAGGTGGTAGTGTTAATTTTCCTAAAATTCACTATCCTTCTATATGAACTAAACTAAGAATAACCCATGTATCTCCTACTCTCCTAACCCTACCATTCATACTACTTTTGTCGTGTAACTAGCTATTCTTATTTGAACCATTGTATCTCTTTAAAAAAATTGTATTTCTTTCCTTCTTTCCTATTTTTGTTTTCTTGTAACTAATTATTTTTATTATAGTTGTTATATATTTAAAATTTTTTCTTTTTATTTTCCTTTATTTCTAAAAGTAGCCATTATCTACTACATATGAAGTTAACATTAACTATAATGCTATTTATTCTCTCTCTAACTTTTGAGAAATCAATTGAAATTGATGATAAATCTAGTATGATTTGATATGTCTTGTAAAGAAAAGGTATGCAATTTATGAATGATACAACATTTGATATTTGTCATTAAATATCTCTAACATTGTAATACATCTTCTAATAGATTTTATTTCCAAGAACTGATATCAACCTTTAACCTCTTTGATGAGTATCTGAAGAAATAACTTAAGATTTTTCTATTTATTCTTAATACTCTTCA